>SNQJ01S0020235.1:80567-114513 GCA_010110895.2 Picea sitchensis
AATACATCTGTCTACAAGACATTTTAATACAAACATAGACTTTTGTCTATTACAATTTCCTTTCTGTTGATTTTGAAAAGATTGTCAAAGTGCATATGGCCCATTCTTCTGTGCCAAAACCAACTTTCATCTTCCTTTCCCAAGAAACATATTTCACTTCCAATATCATTCAAGATGTATATGTTGTTTGGAGTCCTTACTATTGTTTTTTCCAATATGCCTGATCCTTCTTTCCTTATTTCACATTTCTTTGAGTTGAATAGAAGTGTGTGTCTCTGGTCACACCTTAGACTCACACTTAGAAAATTATGCTTCATATTTTCGACAAGTAGGACATTTTCTGCCATGGCATCCTTGCTTCCAATATTGACTATGACCTTTCCTATAATTTTGGATTAGTTATCATTGTCAAATGAAATTGATTTATCGTTTTCTTTCTTCAATGTTACAAATCTATCCTTGTCCCCTGTCATGTGCTTTGAAGAACCACTGTCAATGTACCATTCACTTTTTCTTCTTTGGGATTGTAGAGAAATTGCAAATTCTTCAATGTTCAGTTTATCCTGCTTCCTTTTCCATATCCTTGACTATTCTTTTACATGATTGTTGAAATCTTGTTTCAGTTCCCTTGGAGGAACAATCAATTTGCAATCTTTGGCTATGTGTCCAAAATTGTTGCATTTGTAGCATTCTAATTCATTATTTAATGATCCAAAACTATTATAGTTTCTGTTATAAGCTTCATGATGCTTTCTGAGATAATTATTCCCAGAGTAGCCTCCATAGTTGTTTCTATTATTAGCATAAGCTCTAAAATTTATAGTCTTGTGCCCAAAATTGTTGTAGGAATAACATAATCCAAGAAATATAGTTTGGTACTTGAGTGTGGGAGAACTTCTAGGTGGTGCATCTCTTATGTAATATTATTCTTGATTCCTCTCCATTGCTGGTTGTTGATTCTGTGTTCCTCTAATTGAATGATATTCCTCTTGGATGATATCCATTACCTGAATGTTCTCCTTTGAAGGCTTGCATTCTTCCTTCTTAATGGGACCTTTGCTGACTTCTGCATAACTCTTTTTCTCTACTTCGTTTTCTACCGTCATGGATCTTGAACCCTTCCTAGTATGATTTTACTTGTATCCTAGTCCAGACTTATCATGGCATGTCCTTTTACTATTGGTGATTTCATCCAATATTTTGGTGCTATTGCCAAAGTTTTGTTGGATGTCCTTTTTCTGAATTCCTTCCTTAGTGAGACTATTTATTCTTCCACGCTCTCCTACATTTTCTCATTTTCTTCCAACTGGGATTTGAGTGTTTCTTCAATAATTTTGGCTTCTTCCAACTGGACCTTTAGATTTATGATAATCTACTGGACTTCTTCATAGTTTTTGTTGGGGTTTTGAGAAACCTCCTTTATATTGATTAATTCTTCCTTGAGTGACTTGCTTTTCTTCTTTTCTATTCTCAGATCACTTAAGAAACTGATTAGTTCCGCCTCAATATCCACTTCACCTTCTTCTTTATATTTTTCTTTGTCATTTTCAAGGGTTTCTTCTTGAGTTTCCATTGCCATAAAGAGAACTCTTTCTGAGTCACTGCCACTATAATTATCCTCATTAGATGAGGAACTATCTTCTCTTGAGTAGAGACTTTTCTTGAATATTTTTCTTTTATTTATTTTCTTGTCTCCTTTCTGATATTTCTTTTCTTCCTTGGGAACTTCTTCTTCATCACTATCTAAACTCCTAGCATAAGGACATTTGGAAGAAAAATGACCAATTTTACCACAATTAAATAACTTTAAGGGAAGCTTACCTTTGTACTTTCTAGTTCCTTTCTTCAACCTCCTCATGAAGTTGGCTGCTTATTCATATTCATTTGAATCATCGCCACAACTGAAGCTTGGATTTTAATTTTTCTTATTCTTTCTTGTCTTATTGGATGCTTTGAAAGTTTCTTCCCTCCTAGATGGATTATCTTTTTTTGTTCTCATTTCATAAGCTATAAGTATCCCATTTAGCTCATCCATGCTCAATGTGGAAATATATGCTCTTTATTCTAGGGATCAAATCTCATTGGAAGAGACCTTAGTATCTTTCGAACAATTACTGAACCTTTAATTTATTCTCCCAATCCTTTAATAAGGTTCACTATTTCATCAACTTCCAAAAAATAAACAACAATATATTCATCTTCCTTCATTTTAAGATGTTCAAATTGACCTCCGTAAGTTTGAATCTTGGCCCCTCTAACTTTTTCATATCCTTCATAAAAATTTTGAAGTTTGTCCCAAATTTCCTTTGTAGAGTCACAATGCATAACCTTGACATATACTGAATCAACTAGGCCACTTAGAATAGAATTCATAGCCTTCAAATTGTTTTCATAGTCTTTTTCCAGATGCATCTGTTGGGGGAGAGGACGATGTCTTGTATCTGTTTATTATTTCTTTCCAGACATCAAATCACTGTGTATGCAAAAGAAAATTCATCCTTTTTCTCCAGAAAGAATATCTCTGACCATCAAACACTGGTGTTTCATTGTTAGTGCAATCCATGATATACCTTTCGGTGGTTAGACTGTTCCTAAAGGACCTTCTATGATACCAATTGTTGGTATATTTAAGGATATTGAGAGGGGGGATGAATCAATATAAATAATTTATCGCTTTTAGTTGCATTCAAATTATCATAAATAAATAACCGTATATACACAGTACACAACAATTTTAAGTGGAAACCCAAATGGGAGAAAACCACATAATGTTTTTTAATGTATCAAAAGATTACATTCACCAGAAGCACCAACTTCCAATATTCTCCAACATCAACTAGAAGGAGGAACCGACCCCCTGAAGTTTCTAGAACCAACTAGAACAAGGCACTGACTCCCTTGTGAGCACCAAATCACACTTCTCAAGCACTAACTTATAAACTGAAGACAACAATATTCCCATGCACCAATGTTGGATGTATGGGACGACTCAGATTCTACCTTAGTTCTCCAACAAAACCCTCATCACCATCGGCCCTTCAGGTAACCAGAAGGCTACACCGCACACAGAGTGTGAAACACAGTCTCACCCAAGATGGTTTATGGGCGACTGCAAGACGTAGGTGTCTAAAATCATGGAAGGGATTGGGGTTTTTCTTATTACTCTTATTTTTACTTAACCATGCATTCTATTATAATATTCCTCAGATCCATCCATTCATTCATTCATAACATTCATTTTTCATATCTATTCTAGTTCACATTGTAAGTAAACACATTCATTCATCTATCTAACCATTCCATCATAAATGCAGAAATAGTAAAACATTTAGACACATTGCCATGGTTCACACCCCTTGGGGCTACATCCACACAGATATTCTATTTATTTTCTTATTCATCAAAAGGAGCTGCACACATTACATCATAATAGAGAGTAGTGAGGCGGACCATGATTTCACCAATCTACACATATTGCGACCTGACCCTCAACTACATATCTAGATTAAATCCATCTGATCTCCATAGCTCTCAAAAAAAACTTCGACTCCAAAAAGATGCTCCAATTACTCAAAAGTCACACAAATATCTCACAAAGCATAGATGGGATACACAGAGGCCTTATTCTACCTTAGAATTATTTTTTTTATATTACAAAAATGGGTTAAACCCTTACAATATGACTCCAAAACCCTAACCCTAACATGGCTAGTTTTTTACACATCTGCCCCAGATTTCTGCAAATCCTACCGCGCGTGCTACTGTTCCTCAAAATATGGCGTGCTCTCCTTCTAGGTCCAATCTTTCTTGTTTGATGCATTGTTCTCCCAAAAATGTCTGCTCCAACATTCCCCCAACACTAACATGTGTCTCGTCCCGAGCTACTCAGCTTTAGTTCACCTTCTGTAGTGCTACCTCCAGCGCATGGAACTTCTTTTCCAACTCTATCGCTTTCTCCTTGGCCTGTGCGTTGTTTCCTTCTAGCATATCCAAAACCTATGATGTCATGTGTTATGTTGACACTTCTCTACTTTCTGCATGTACTTGTTCTAAGCTAGCTTTCTCTTCTTGTAGTTCTTCTATCATGCCTTCAGCCTATTTCTGAAATGGATCCAAATGAGATTGTCTTGCTTGTTTCTCCTCTTGCGCGGCCTTTACTTTTGTTTGAAAATTATTAATCTTTTGAACAACCTTCAATCTCAAGGATATGTCCATGGTATTATGCCTCTTCTTTAATTCCTGAACTGCAACGTTCAACTTTTCCTCTCGCTGCTCCAGCTGCTGGATGTTCTCATCCTCTTCCAGGATGGTCCAAGTATGTGCAGTTCTATCATATAATTATGCCACTTATTTTATCGCCCAAGCTATTCTATATACGTGTGCAATATCCTCCTTATCTCTCTATTCCTGTACTTATGGAGGTGTGCTTAGAGTTAGTTTTTCTATTAAGTCCGCTATCTCCTATTTATACTTCTCCTTTGTATGCATAATATTTTGTATCTTCTCTTCTGATGTAACCTTCTGTGTCTGCACGTAGTCTGGGATGTTACTGTATACTTATGCAAGATTCTTCTCTAAGTTATTTGCGCACTGGTTCTCCTCCTCATTCTCCAGTGTGATCTGATCACAAGTCACTTGAAAAATATCCATTACCTCTCGGTCAAGTGCTATGTTGGTGGCATCCGCCCGAGCTCTAGACTGAACCTCTTGCATCACACTTGCTTGTAACCCATATAATACATTCGTGGGTATGTTTTCCAGAACCAACTCCAGATGTTGTACATCCTTCACTGGTTTCTACATTGTGTTCTCATCCATCTCCAACATTTCTTATGTGATCTTGAATCTGCCACTGCTCATGACTATTGTCTGCACTGTCTCTCCTTGTTCTCTCTGCATTGGTGCCTCCTGTACTTTTTATTTCTGTTGCACTGCTAAATGATGCGATGAATTTAGCTACAACCTCTGTACAATGTCCTTGTATTGTCTGTTGGACTACTTGTCTTCTTTGATGTTCCTGCACCTGCTTGATCCCTAGGCTTTGTTCCTTTCTTCTGTGTTCCTGGAAATTTGCACTGCGCAGGACAATCTTTCACGATCCATTCTACTTCCTTGCGCGATGTACAATACCTCATTTCCAACCACTTGTTCTTTGGATCCCTTCTGACTTGAATCAACAAATGGTGTCTTGAAGCTTTGAAGTTAGCAATACCTTCATTTTCTTGAACTACTTCAATTGGGATCATCCATACCTTGGTTGTCTTATGCTACATATATTCCAATAAAATGGCGAATATTGCATTGTTCACCTCTTGATTCTTAGGGTCCTTTGCTAGCCATAAGGTTTCATACTGCGCTGCAGAACATTTCACTTTTCTATGCAGAAAGGATGAATATTTGAGCTCTTTCCATCCTACCAAATCTATCAATATTAATAACCAGGAATAATGGAATTCGATCCCATTATCCTGTGCATCCCTGCAATGTATCATAAAATTATTTAGTAAATATGGTGCCCAACTAAATACTACACCCTTTACTCACTACGCAGCTATTGCTATGACTCCTTCCGGGGCCTCTTCCTTTATGTACTTCCTCAAAATTTTGCAAGCTTTCATTGTTGTAGAAAATTTTTGTCATAGGGTCATTGATATCCTTTATTATTATACCCCTAGTGCCCCTATTTTTCCCAAATTGCGCTTTAACTTCTTCTGCAATTTATTTATCCCTTGCTTTGTTCTCCAAGTAGTCTTCTGGTTTTACACCATTAGTAGGCAACCCTATAATCTTGGCTATGAGATATACATCTCCAGGGACCGTCATGTCCATCCACAAGATACCTCCATGTACCATGGCCAGTAATTGCTTCACACATAGGCCTACATTTTTACAATGCCCTAAATGTGGTATGTCTAGCAAATTCATGATGCTCAAGTTGTATAACCCTATGATCCACTGCGCGAGCTCCAAAATGGGTTTCCCTAGGGGTCCTACCTCCCCCCTGTTCTCCAAGTAAGTTTCATGCGTAAGGTTAGGAAACTTCGGTGTATCTGTTACATCATGATCTACATATTTTAGCTTCGACACCTTTCCAAGCATGTCTTCCACTACAACTACAACATCTGGGATATAAGGTAAAGTGATTTCTACTGCACTTGGTGCTTTCCTCTTGTAGCCTGCAACTAAGTTTTCCTCTGCAACTTCACTGATCCGGATTTAGGAGAAGAATGAACTGATTAGCAGACTAAATACAATAAAAATAGATATAGGAAGAATAACACAAATATTAAGTGAATAGTATCTTCTACTAAATAATGAAATAGGTTGAAACTATAAAACTACAGAACTGAAACTTGCTCGAATGGTGGTAGCTATCTATGAGAAGAGATGTGGCTTTTACGCACATCCGTTTGAGTAGAAAATGGATTAAAATGAGGCTCCAGAGGCCCTTTTCATATTACTCATGAATTCTAAAACCCTAGACATCCAAAAACCTAACCCTAGAAGGTGAAACACCAAAAGTCATGTGGGCCCTATGGGTAAGTTGGTGTAATTTGGTACCTCAACTTCCTAGGGTTGTAACTTTTTCATATGACCTCCGTTTTAGGTGCATGATAGCCTGTTGGAAAGGTATTTTAGAGATATACACATTCTTCCATCAGACTTTGACTCCTATATTCTGACTGTGGCGAGTAAAAAAAAAAAAGTTTAGGCCCCCAAAATAGCCTTGGAAGTACATCAAGACGTTCTAACATGAAAACATACAAAATAAGTTAGTTGGATTAGGCGATAGGCCACCTGTATCCACCTGGAGAATGTGTGAGGATTAAGACAACCCCAAAAGTGTAGAACTCACAATTATAAAACATTACAGAAAGACATGCTGAATCAAAAAAGGACATGAGGAGCCAGTTGGAATAGGTGGGTAGCCACCAATATCCACCTGGATCAATCCTCCCCCCTTATGAAGCAATGGTATCCATTGAGTTGAGTTCCCCCATTAGGCGAGGAAACTTTTGCTGGATTTGGCCTTGGGTGAGCCACTTGCATTGGTGTAGTAGTTTCCCTACCTTAACAACCCGATAAAGCTGGATCCATTGTTGGCGAGTTCCCTTGACTTGTGTGTCCACTATCTGATCGATGTATGCTTGTTTCATGTAGCCAGGGTTGAGCTCTATTGGTGTAAGCTCTTCGATGATCTTAGAGGTGTCCAATAACGGTGGAAAATATGGCCGAAGCTGATCCACATTGAATACTGGATGCATCCAAGAAAGGGTGAAGTGTTGAGCTCAAAATCATTTCTACCCACAACCTTGGTGATAGTGTAAGTCCCATAACGAAGTGGGAGAAGATTCCGATGGGGCCTGGTGAGAGGCTCCTTTTGCCAATTTAACCAGAATTTGTTTCTTGTACTTAGCATTGAATTTCTGAAAAATATCATGGACCTGTTGGTGGATGTGTTGAATCTGCTCAATGAATCTGGTGGATTTTTTGATAGCAAACTGATCAAGGGAAGAGTCTATCTGTGCGGTGGCAAGGGGAAGTGCATAATCAATGGGTCCCAAGGGTTGGAATCCCAGACCTTCCTAAAATGGGCTATGGCCGGTGGAACTATGGAGAGCCCTGTTGTAACTATGTTGGACATATGGGAGATTCTCATCCCATGTACAGGGATGCTTAGAATTGTACATGCACAAGATGTACACAATCATTCGATTGAGGACCTCGGTTTGGCCATTGGTTTAGGGGTGGAAATAAATGGATTTTGTGATCTTGGTGTCCAACAGAGACCAGATACTTGACCAAAAGGTGTTGAGGAACCTGTTGTCTCAGTCAGAGATGATGGTCTGTGTATCCCAAAGTGGACCCAAACTCGTTCAAAGAAGATCTTGACAATATCTGCTGCTATGAAATTATTTTTACAGGCTTTGAGGATGGCCATCTTAAAAAACCTATCAACGACCACAAACACACAATCATTTTTGTGCTTGGTGGATGAAAAACCACACATGTAATCCATGGAGATGGATTCTCACGACTTCTCAAGAATAGGAAGAGGGGTGTATAAGCCTTGTTTATTAATGGTTGGCTTGGAAATGGAGCAGGTAGTGCAAGATCTAATATACTTTCTAACGTCCTATCGAAGTTTTGACCAATAAAAATGTTTTTGAAGAACGACCACAATTTTCTCTAGGCAAAAATGTCCTGCCACTTGACTGTAGCAGGCTTCCCAAATCAGCTTTGCATGATCACTTATAGGAACACAGATATGGCCCATGTGGCATAAGAGTTCATCCTGAATTTGAAAATAAGGGACAATGGTTCATGTACCCAAGAGCTAATATGTGGTGGTGAATTCTGGATCGTGCTGGTAAATTTGGGGCCACTCCGATGTTTGATGTCCACAAGAATGGAGCACAGTGGTGAGTGTAGCCACAAGAGGCTAACTGAGGTAGTCAGAGACAGGATTGGAGATACTTGTCTTATACTTGATGTTGATATGGAACTATTGCAGGTAGGTGGACCACTTCCGATGGAGGTCATTCTGCAGTTTCCCATGTGTCTATATGAACTGCAGAGGCTTGTGATTAGTGTGTATGATCGTCTCTTTCCCCCAGAATGTAATGTTTCCAATGAAAACACACTTGTACAATGGAATATATCTCCTTGTCATACGTGGGGTATTTCCAGACAGTATCGGAGAGTGTCTCACTATGGTATGCCACCAAATGCCCATGTTGAGTGAGAACTGCACCAACAACATAGTCAGATGCATCAGTCTCAATCTCGAATGGTTGTTGCAGATCAAGCAAGGAGAGTACTGGAGCTGAGAATAAACGATGTTTCATATCATTGAATGCTCATTTTTTCTCCTTCCCCCACACTAACTTGGCCCTACCACCGCCCTTGGTCACCTGGCTGACGACCCATGCAATATGGAAGAATTCCAACATGAACCGTCGGTAGAAATTGGCGAGTCCTAAGAAGCTCCGAAGCTCGATCAGTGTGGTCGGGGTTGGCCAGTCACAGATGAATTGGATATTAGCTAGATCAACATGTACCCCATGCTCATCATCAATGTATCCCAGGTATTGAACCATGTTCATGCCAAAAGAGAATTTTTCCAGTTGGAATAGAGCTTGTGTTGTCGCAGAGTGCTCAAAACCTGTTGAATATGCCACATGTGCTCCTCCCAGGTTCTGCTGAAGATGAGGATGTCATCCAAATATACTACCACAAAGGAGTTAGTTAAGGGTATCAATACATCATCCATGAACCTCATGAAAGTGGTTGGTGCATTTGTTAAGCAAAAGGGCATGACTAGCCATTCGTAGAGACCTTCTTTAGACTTGAAGGCTATCTTCCAGACATTAGTTGGTTTGATGGGAACCCGGTGGTAGCCAAAATTCAAATCAATATTGTTGAATAACTTTTCCCCCTTGAGTTTTTCAAGAAGATTATCAATCCTAGGAATGGGGTAGCAGTTCCTGACTGTGATTTTTTTTAAGGCTCTATAATCAATGCAGAGTCACCAAGTCCAGTCCTTCTTCTGCACTAGTACAATCAGGCTTCCGCAAGGGGAGGAGATGGGTCTAATGTGCCCCTTTTGAAGAAGCTCTTGAATCTAATGCCTAATTTCGTCATTCTCCATCATCGAGCACTTATAGACTGGTCCAATAGATAGAGGTGCATTGTGAGTCAGATCAATTGGATGCTTGACTTGGCAATGTGTCGATACCCCTGTAGGTGAGGCAAAGATGTATTTGTATTCTTCCATGATCTCGTCCACTTGATTCTATTGTAAGGAGAGGTGTTGTGCAGAGGCTACATATGTGGTGATGACCTTCTTCTTACTATGAGCACGGATCACAAAGAAGACAAACTTCTCGGTCTGTGAAATGGCCTTATTGCATTGCTTAGCATAGATTAAATAAATAGTAGTAGGCGGTGCCACCTCTGGGATCCTATACAATTGTCTACCGAAAGTAATAATAACACTGTGAGGTCTAGACTCATAAAAAACATGACGGTTCCACAAATATGGTTTTCCTAAAAGAACATCACAAACTTCAAGAGGGGCAATATCACACAATACCTCATGTTTTAAAGGCTCGATGCCATAGGGAAAATGACACTATTAGATAACACAAATATCTCTTCCTTGACGAAGCCAACTGATGGTGTAGGGTTGTGAGTGTGGTGTCTTTGGTAGGTTCATCTACTTGAAGACCTCTACTGAAATCAGGTTCTTCTGACTACCGCTGTCGACAATGAAATGAATCAGAGCCTCCTTGACCCACATCTATGAGTGAAAGAGGTGTTCCCCTTCCTCTGGTTCTTCTGGTTTTCTTGGTCGGAATTTGGTGGTAGTGACCATGGAACTAGGTTCAACATTGATAATCCACTTCCCTCCTTCATGATTTGACTTGGAATCAAAATAGGCCTCTGACTCAAAAGCCTTCAACTCGACCATGAGGGACTACTTGGAGCGACATTTGTCGGTGTTGTGCTAGGGAATATTATGGTACTCATACCATTTCCCTGTGTCCTTGTTTATTTTCTCGTTTCCCTTCTTGTTTTGTTTCTTGGATGAATTTTACTAAGGGTGATCATCTCGACTTGGTCCCTTGCCATATGGGTTGGGGTTGTCTTTGTCGTGCTTTGGCTGTGAGGGGTTTACAGATCCAAACTCTCTAAGTTTCTGATTAAATTTATACTCAATCTTGACAACGTATCTATAATCCGTGCCCAATGAGGCGATGTCCAAGAACTCCATTTATGTTTTAATGTATCTATGCAAACAATCATGGTATTTGAGCACCAGATGACGCTCATAATATTTGATACCCAATTTGGTGCGTAGGGTATGGAAAATATTGGTGAATTCTAGTACTGTCTGGTCCCTTTCTTGACGTAGGGTGGTCCATTTGGTGTACTAGTCCTCGTAGCTTCCAACAGGGTAATACCGTTCTTTAATGGTGTCTCGGAATGAATCCCATGTAGGGCCCACCAAAAAAATTACAGATTCCTCCACGACCCTTTGCTCAGAGTAAGTGTCCCACTAGTATTTAACATGGAGAAGGACCTTGAGGAGTGAAAAAGTGATCTTTTCCCTATCGAAAAAATTGTGGACCGAAAAATATCCTTCGAGCAGATTCAACCATTTATCTACATCATCTGCATCTATTAGTCCTTCAAATAATGGAATATCAAAATTTACCTGTACCTTTAAGGGGGTTTCATGGCCTCTTGATGAAGATGCTTCTCCCATGGGAAAATGTCGAAGGATCTGTGCGAAGTTGTGCATCAAATCGTTCCTTTGTTGTGCTAGGGATTCCTCGAGAAACATTTTAATATGATCTCCTGCTCCATCATCTTTATTTTTGTCTCCCATGGGTTTTTGTCAGGCTCGACGTGACCGATCTGGTAATGGATCGATTGGTATGAGTCCCAACTTCTTGTACCCAGACCTTGTTGGGGACATGCACAAAGAAAAATAAATGAAGAGCAGACCGCTCTGATACCACTGATCCAGATTTAGGAGCATAACGAACTGATTAGCAGACTGAATACAATAAACACAGAGATAGGAAGAATAACACAAATATTCAGTGAACAATATCTTCTATTAAATAATGATATAGGTTGAAACTATAAAACTGCATAACTCAAACTTGCTCAAATGGTGGTAACTATCTCTGAGAAGAGATGTGTTTGCTACGTGCATCCGTCTGAGTAGAAAATGGATTACAATGAGGCTCTAGAGGCCCTTTTCATATTACTCATGAATGAAAAAACCCTAGACATCCAAAAACCTAACCCTAGAAGGTGAAACGCCAAAAGTCATGTGGTCCTAGTAAGTTGGTGTAATTTGGTACCTCAACTTCCTAGGGTCGTAACTTTTTCATACAACCTCCGCTTTAGGCGCGTGATAGGAAGTTGGAAAGGTTTTTCATATATCTACACATTTCACCATCAATATCTGATTCTATATACAATTTGACTGCTAAAAGTAAAAGAAACAACGTTTAGGGCCCCAAAATAGCCTTGGAAGTACAACAAGATGTGCTAACATGAAAACATACAAAATAAGATAGTTGGATTAGGTGAGAGGCCACCCATATCAACTTGGAGAATGTGTGAGGTTTTTTAAATCCCCATAAGTGTATAACTCACAATTATAAAGCATTAGAGAAAGACATGATGAATACAAAATGGACATGAGGAGCCAGTTGGAATAGGTAGGTGGCCACAAATATCCACCTGGATCATTTGTCCTCATCATATTCTTCTTATTCTCCCTCTATTTATTTTTTGCCTATGATATCTTAGACCAGTACTTCATCTGTGACGTATTTATGGATATGTTTGTCCATTTCCTCTGCTTCTACAGGGTTTTCATGATTAGGGTTTTCCATGTCGTTAGGGTTTTCCACGCTCTGACCTGCTTGCATATGTTCCGCAGTTGATATTTCTTCCTCTATCCTTGTGGGACTGATATATTTGGTTTTTGACATTGTAACGTATTCTAGCTCCATAAAACTCTCTAGCTCTGCCACTCTTTCCTTATTCCTCTCTCACTGTCGGGTCACTCTTACAAATCTTCCGGGAGCACCAACCTTCAGGGGTGCCATATCACTTTCCTTGCACATGAATTCCTATCTCTCTTGCTCAATCACCCTCTGTTCTCTCTCTCAATTTCTCTATTGCTAAAAAATCACTAAGTGTCAAACTCTTTCTAGGTTTCCATTTTTATAGACCTTGTCATTAATGTTCTGATGCGTTCATTCTTTTCTGTTCACTTGTTTTTGGATTTTCCGGTTATTTCTTCATTCTGTCGCACAATGTCTAATTTTCCTGCGTGTAGTCTTCTAAATTATGTCACACCAATTTCTATCTGTTGTGCACTGCCATCCTTAATTATCGGCACATCACTTATTCCTCCTAATTCCTTCTTTTTGGCTTGTTCTTCATTTTTTTGTTTTTATCTTTTTCTTCTTCTTTTTTAACTCCTACTATTTACAATATGTACAAGTCTACTTTATGCACTCCAACTACTAACAGTTGGTGGGTCGACTGTCCCTATACATTTTCAATCAAATTCCATTCAATATTCCTTGAACCTCCTTTCCTACTAAGTCTTGTAGTTGTACAACACCTCCATCTGTGACTATGTTTATCTGATATGTCCCTAGCCAATGCATTCTGAGTTTCCCTGGGTGCTACAAATATTTATTATCATAGAGGAGAGCACAATATCCTTCCTTAAAATTATTTTTCTTGATATTTTTGTCATGCCATGCCTTATATTTTTATTTATGTACCTCCTAATGAAATCCTGCTACAATTCTATCCTCTTCCAATTCCATCAATTGGGACAATCTTTCCTGGGCTGTGTCTCTTTGTGTCATATCTGTGATAGTTTCCATGCACAGACTTGGTATCAAATAATCTAAAGGAACTACTTCTTCCTATCCATACACCATCCTAAAGGGTGTATGCCCTATTAAATTCTTGCAGGTAGTCCAATATGCCCAAAGTATTGCTGGTACTTTCAAATCCCAATCATCTATGTTCACATTACAGATATTTGTCAAGGAATTCTCCAAAATCTTTTTGAAGGATTCTACTGTTCCATTTTCTTGAGGGTGTTAAGGAGTACTATTCTGGTGGTATATCTTAAACTCTTCAAGAATTGCCTCAATTTTACTATTAATGAAGTGAGTCCCCTGATCACTCATCAATAGTATTGGGCATCCAAACTTTGTCATTATATTCTCTAATAAAAAGCGTGCTGCAATATCTACACTGCAATCCTTCATTGGTGCTTCCTTAGATCATTTGGTCAAGTATTCCATCGCTGTAATAATATATCTGGCTCCTGATCTTCTTGTTGGTGGATTAATTGGACCTAAAAAATCTATTTCCCATTTATTGAACAATTATAAAGTAACTTGTGGTCTCAATGGCATCTCACCCCTCCTGGATGGCTTCCAAACTCTTTGAAAAACATCACAGTTCTGATAGTATTGTTTTGAATCCTTGTGCACTATTGGCCACTGTAATCTTTCACGCAATACCTTCTACATGGAATATTTTCCAACATAGTGTCCTCCTGCAATTCCTTTATGTGCCTTTTCCAAAATAATGGGTATTTCATTCTCCATCACACATATTCTTAGAATGCTATCTTCTCCAAGCTTGTATAAATGACCTGCAATCAACTGATAATCTGCAACTCTCACTGCCAAATTTTTCTTCTGTGCAGTAGTAAATTATCTTGGTGCAAATACTGTACTCAAAAACTCAATAATGAGATCAAAATATTCATCTTCTATCTGTAATGAAAATAATTGTGCATAAGGAAAGTTTTCTTCTAAGTTATTGGGCTCTTCTCCATTTGTTATCCTGGAAAAGTGATCTGGTCCTGCATTCAATCTTCCAAGCTTCACCACAACTTCAAAGTCAAATTTCTGAAATAATAATAGCCATCTGCATATCCTTCCCCCTAACATTGGCTTATTGACTAAATATATTAGAGCTGAACGATCTGTAAACATCTTAAAGTGTTTTCCCAACAAATAATGCCTATATTTTTTCAAAGCATACGCCATAGCTAAACCTTCTCTTTCTGTAGTATTATAGTCCTGCTTTGAATCTGACATCTTCCTACTTGCAAAAGCAATAGGGTGATCTATATCACCTTCTTCTGGATGGGTTAATACTGCTCCTAATGCAATTGTAGATGCATCCACATTCACATGAAATTCCTTTAACCAATCCTAGAAAACCAAAATTGGCGTAGTAACCGTATTTTCCTTTAAATTATCCAAACTCTTTTGGCATTCATCATTCCATTGGTACTTAGTATCCTTCTTTAGTAGATTCTCCATTGGAACACTAATCTGTGCATATCCTCTTATAAACTTCCTATAATATCTTGTATGGCCCAATGTACTTTTCAACTGGCGCACTGACTTTGGTGGTGGTGATTTAACTATGACAACAATTTTAGTAGGATCAACCAACATACCCTGTTTACACACCACATTTCCTAAAAAAATCCCAAAAGGTGCATTGAAAATACATTTCTTAATGTTCAATGATATTTGAAACTGTCTGCATCTATCTAACATCATCCTTAATACTTCAATGCGATCCTTCAAAAAACTGAACATTGTCCAATCATCTAAGTAAAACTCCAAAAACTTATGAATAAAGTCCTTAAAAGTTGCTACTACTACCCTTGAAAAAATGGTTGGTGCATTATTCAATCCAAATGGCATGACTGTATACTAAAATGAGCCCCACTTTGTAGCAAATGTAGTCTTATGCCTATCTTCTGATGTTATCCTGATTTGATGATAACCCGAAAATCCATCTGTAAAAGAATAAGCTTCTTGACCCCCTACATTCTCCAAACCTTTGTTTGTAAATGGTGTAGGAAAATAATCATGTATGAAAGCATCATTCAATTTTATCAAATCTACACAAATATTGATCCCTCCTTGCTTCTTTTCTTGCACCACCATAGGAATGATCCATTCAGACTCTTCTACAGGTTCTATAACACCTGCTTCTAGGATCTTGTCAATTTCTGTCTTCACCTTATTTTGTATATTGGATTCAATTTGTACGACCTTAGTCTGATAGGTCTTGCTTCTGGCTTCAATGGGATATTCATCTCTCCTTCTAACCCCTTCATCTCTGAGAATGTTGTTGGGAATAAGTCACTGTAATCACGTAGTAATTTTGTGATCCTTTCTACTCTCTGATTATCCCAATAATCTCCAATACTTGCCATCTTTGGGTTTTATGCAGTTCCAATATTTACCTTCTTAATATTTAATGGTGCAACATAATATTTTGAATCCCTTTCACCTTCTACTTATGGAATTTGTATATTGCGCGGATTATCTTCTTCTAGATCTTCTGCTTCCGCGATGTGATAACAATGTAGTAATTGTTTAACTGTGTGTCTAAAATGCTTCTAATATGCTAGAACTATTTCAAACTCTAGTTCTTCAAATATATTGTCTCTTAACACTTTTTGCATTGTATCAATCTTTGGGTTGTCATGCTCAAAAGAAAATGTAACTACAAATTTATGCTGTATCTCTTTCCAGTTAGCAGTTTCTCTGCGTTGTTCCTGTTATGTGTACTAATTCTTTGGAATGCCTTCTAGTGTGTGAATAAAATGGTGTGGCCATTCTTCTAGTGGTACTAATATACACTGAACCATGCACTTCTCTACATGTTTTTGAGGTTTTCCAAATCCCTCATATTTCTCCTCATATTTATGCTCCTGTTCTGAACCAAATATGATGCATAGTAACCTTTTGCATTGAAACCAATTGTTGATCTTTGCCTTATGTGAACCCCACCATATTGAAGGTGTAGCTTTCAAAGAAATATATAATGCTGGTAATCTATGATTTTGCATAACTTCTACCTCATACTTTATTAAAAATTCTTTTAAATCATTCAAGCCATAAAAAGTAGGAGGTTCTCTTACCTCTATACCAACCCATCTCAACACACACATCATTATGGCACAACTCCTGGTAGATAATTCATGTAGTCGTTGTTGCTAGGTTTCTAGTCATGTGTCAGAGTCCGAAACACAAGAACTAATACTCCTCCAAGTGAGCATGCCATTTGTAGTTGGGTTGATATAATTCTCTTCACGTGCGATAGTTTTGTATAGTTGATTCACATTTTCTTTGATTCACTATCATACATACCTATAGTGGATCACGCATGAAGAGGATTATAATGAACCACCCTGGAGTAGTGAATCACATTACTGCAATAGTGTATAGGTATGTAGATTCACTATCGCACGTAAAGAAGATTATATCAACCCAACTGTAGATGGCATGCTCACTTGGAGGAGTATTAGTTCTTGTGTTTCAGACTCTGACACGGGACTAGAAAACTAGCAACAACGACTAGATGAATTATCTACCAGGAGGTTTTCCAGAATGATGCATGTGTTGAGATGGGTTGGTACAAGTTAAGAGAACCTCCTACGTTTTGTGAATTGAATGATTTTTTTTTTTTTTAATAAAGTATGAGGTAGAAGTTATGGAAAATCAAATACTACCAGCATTATATATTGCTTTAAAAGATACACCTGGAAGATTGTGGGGTACACATAAGGATTTTTGGTTAGACAATATTACTGTAGGGTGATTCACTATAGTGGATCTACATAGCTGCCTCCTTCCGAGGGATCTAATGGTGCAATAGCCCTGTATTCTCCAGACTCAAATATCATGTTCCTTGTCTTCAAATTTATAATAGCCTGGTTATCAAAGGCCCAATCCAGACCCAACAATGCTGGATATGGAGAAGTATTGTACACTATGTCAATGACTTCAAAATCATCCATGGTGCACACACCATCTAGATCTACTAAAATCCCCTTCAACCTTCCTATTTGCACTACTCTGTGTTGATTTTCTAACTTCAATTGAATAGGTTAATACCCCAATTGTGGTTCTCCCATAACTTCCCAAGTCTTCTTTGGAAGAACATCGACTTCATATCCTAAGTCTAGTATAATATCCCCCATATTGAAATCTCCTATGTTAGCATTCAATATGAATTCCTTGATGGTTCTTCTTTTCTTACAGACCTGATTTACTCTTTTTACCCCTTCTTCCCCAGGATTATACCGTTCTAATAAATTTTGAAGTACTTGTAAGGAATATTTATCACTCAACAATTTGACACAAGCTCCCAAAAAGTTTCTTAAGTTACTTACTTGTTCTGAAGACTACTTTTGATTGGTATGATCAAATAATGAAGGCATCTCATCGACTGGTATCTCATCTACTGGATTTTTTCTTGAAGCGGACACAATATTTTCCTTCAATATTTCTTGTCCAGCTTCTTTGAATATCTCTTTCTCTGTGCGCGCATCAAAATTTTGTTCAGGCGCTATATTCTTCCCGACCCACTGGTACTGGTCCTAATCCTTCTTAGTTGCATATTCTCCTATATTGGCTCCACCTCTAGTCACTATGTTAATATTCTTCCCATCCTCTTCTTTGTTTTCCACCCCAATCCATTGCACGTTATGATTTGTCTGGTTCCTCTTGTCCTGTATTTTTATCAACAGTGTTGGATAGTCTTCTGTTTCATGATCTGCTATGCGATAATACATACATGTCACAAGTGGTTGTGGGAATTCTCTTGCATAATGACCTATTTTTTGACAATTATGACACACTATTGATTCTAGACCTCCTCCAAAGCCTCTTCCTCCACTAACTCCTCCTTTGAAGCCTCCTCTATTTCCCTAATTATCTCTACATGGTGTGTTATATTGAGGTCCTTGATTATATTGCGATTGCGGGTTATTGTATTTCCGTGGTGTTGTGCAGGATTATAATGTTGTTTCCCTTGAAATTGTTGTTCATTATACTGTGGTTGTGTTGCAAAATTCTGCATGGTATTATACTATGGTTGTTGCGCAGTGTTATACTGTGGCTACTACGCAGGTTGTTCCATTACATGTTCAGCCTGCATATTGTATGTATATGCAATCCTTTCTTTCATCATCTCCAAGGTTCTACAGTCCTTGTCTTCATGTTCAACTGACTTACAAAAGTTACAAAATGTACTCTTCGATACTGTATAGTAATTCTCCATTAGGAGGAAATGATAGGGATCATTCCCATGTTTTTTACAAATATCACACCATGGTCCTCTTGAAGATAAAGGGTTTGTCATACCTACTCCAATATATTGCACAAATAATGGACGCTCATTCTTGTGATGACCTTTTATCCTACACATTGTACACCAAACATCTTCTCTTTTCTCCTTTCCTTTGTTTTGATTTAACTTGAATGCTAAGTTCTTCATATCTTGCTTCAAATTTTCCATATCTTGATATGTATTCTTGTATTGGTTTTCCTCTAGCTGTAAAGATTCCTGCAAAGCCTCACCCTGAGTTTGGAATTTTTATTGTCTCAAAGGATAATTCAAGTGTGGAAAAAAAGAATTAACAAACACATGTCTATGTTGTGTATCAGTAATGGTGTACTTTAACTTAACTTTTAACCTCTTGAACTTCTGGTCCATTTCTGAGACTGATTCTCTTGGTTTCTGCTTGATCTCTATCATTTCATTCATAAACTGGTCTTTTAAACTTGGATTCTAAAATTCATTTATTAACTACCTCTTCACATATGCTATAGTTGTGGGCATTCCAATTGGGTTATTTTTTGAGAGACCCATGTACCAATATAATGTGCGGTCTCTAAAAGTGATTTCCAAATGCGCAACCTTTGTATCCTTGTCTGTAATTTTCTTTGCTGCCCATATCTTCTCACAGATGAACACATTTTTTTCTGGGTCATTTAACGCATCCCCTCGGAACTCTGGTAACCTGTTAGTTGGATCTTGTCCTGCCATTTTGAAACTTGCTGAACTACCACCTCCACGCAGTGTAGATACTTGACTACTTCTTGTTGAACTTGCACTTCTTCTACTGGACCCACATCTTGGAAAAATTCTTTTACCACTAATCACTTGCTAGTTAACTACTTCTTCTTTAGTTTTATTAGTCGCACATGGGATTGTGGGTTCCACTCTAATTCACATCTGGAATGGAGAGCCTTCTTTTGCGCTAGACCCAATACCTCTAGTTTTCCTCTCATATGTGGCGTGCAATATATCCTCAATATTCCCCATGGAACGAAGATCCTATACCTCTTCCTCATTGATGTCCAATCCCTCTTGCTCAACTACTCCCCTCTTCTTATTATTCATCCTATACTGGTAGGGTCATCCACTGCGCGTCACACCTGCAGTCCTTATGATTTCCCTAGTTTGTTCATCATCCATCACGATGGGGTCCATTGCCTAATTCTTCTAGCTACTCTCCATAGCCTTCTCCATTTCTCAGATCCTCCTTAGTGCTTCCCCCAACTCCCCCATGCGTACATAATGACCTAGTTGCATGATTCCATGGTCATCACGCCTTTATCTTGTAATAAGATCTTGATTGATGTGTAGAGTGACCTGATGTACCTCCCTCTGGGTCCCCTCAAGAAATCATGCTCTGAAGTAGTATATGACTTCGTTGTATCTACTGCAAACTTAGTGATAAACTCTACAATAATGTTTTCTAACCAGAAATCCACTACGTGCATGAATTTATTATTAACCCTTTCCAATTGTGTGATATTTTCAGTAGTCCACACTATTGGCCTAATCTGATTAGTTGGATGGGTATATTTCAACCCCAATATCCACTCTTGTAATAACTCTGGAAAGAAACAAAAATATGCTTCATGCAAATCAATAATCACATACCTCTGTAAATACTGGCGTGGTGTATACCTGGAACCCTTATTATCTTTCTTCGTGAAATTCAATTGCTTTGTCTCCAACCATCTTTCAATCTCTTTCTTCATAGGATTTCATGGCCTGAACATCCCTTTCTACCACTGCATCTTCTTCACCAAACCCATTCCTATCTCTCCTTTTGAGTTATAGCCGAAAAGAGAACCATTTATTTGACGTATGGGTTGACCTTGGTTCTACCTTAGTTCTCAAACAAAAACCTTATCACCATCAACCCTTATGGTAAACCAGAAGGCTACACTGTGCACAGAGTGTGCAACACAGTCTCACCCGAGATGGTTTATGGGTGAATGTAGGACGTAGGTGTCTATAGTCATGGAATGGTTTGGGGTTTTTCTTCTTACTCTTATTTCTACTTAACCATGCATTCTATTATAATATTCCTCATATCCATCCATACATTCATTCATAACATTCATTCTACATATCTATTTTAGTATGCACTATAAGTAAATCTATTCATTCATCTATCTAACCATTCCATCATAACTACAAAAATAGCAAAACATTCAGACACATTTCACACAGGGTTTTATCGTGGTTCACCCCCCCTGGGGATAAATCCACAAAGACATTCTGCTTCTTTTCTTATTCATCAAAAGGCACTGTGCACATTAAATCATAATAGAGAGTAGTGAGGATTTACACTAAGGTTGCTTCAAACTTGGCCATAATAGGAATAAATAAATGTTGGAACTTGGATGCTACATGTCTGAATCTTAGCTTTACTGGATGCTCAAACACACCTCAAATTTGGCCCAAATACCTCAGAAAAAAGTATTAAACTTACCTCAAATATTTATTTCCTATTCACTCTTGGATATGCATCAGACAACCTCAAATCCCCCTTTGTCACAGCCTCAGATTCACCTTGCAACCTCATATATGCCCTCTGTCACAACCTCATATTTTCCTTGCAGCCTCAGATCTTCCCTTTATCACAACCTCATATTCGGCCTCATATCTAAACTTATCCTTGCCACCGATTCACCGTAAAAATTGCTTCAAATTCATCATAGAAACTGCCACAAAATTTGCCTTGATGCTCTGAAATTTTCACCCAAATACTCCTTATTTTCCTTAGATCAAAAGTGATTAAGTTGATGATTAGGATGAGGCACTTAAAGTCTATTTATACTAACTTAAGTCATCCTTTAGGTCATACATCACCAATCACATCATTAATTTGATTTTAATAAAATATATCATCGTTTAGGGTTGACTTTGCACATTAAAATTTAGTTTAATTTTCAAGGGTAATTCCAAATAGGGTTGACTTTATCATGGTAATTTAATTTGATTATCAATATTATATTCCACTTGGGGCTGAATTTAGGGCTTTTTGACCATACCTTACATCATATTTAAGAGGGCATATCTCCTCAACCATGAGGAACCACATGGTGTGCCACCTACCATTGGAAACGGCTTGATGAGGACTATCAATCCATGGAGATTTTGCATGCATTTTCAATGTCCTTCATACTCTATTTCTTTAATCAACTTTGGGGATTCTTGACCACACCTCTGGGGATTTTGGACTTGCTTCAGGGCTTCACTTATTCTGAGGTTGAAATTAATGACAACCAATTTTCCAACACCAAGATCCATCAAATAGGTTCTCATTCTTATGCTCCAGAAGGACTAATTTGATCCATCAAATAATGGAGCTCTTCTTGTAGAGAAACTTTCCTGTCTATCCATGTTGTTGGACAAATTTCTATTTTCGACACACTAGTCTAGTGGGAGTTAATTGACTAGTTCTATTTTAGACTTTCTAATTTTGATACCATCACTATTATGCATGAATTCCTAAGAAAAACTCACTGCAACTCACTGGTTCTTCACTTTTCTTAATTATAGGATGTCATTTCCTATATGAGTGAAGATCACTCACTCATTGATTAGATCATAATATACATTGATTCTCATTCTTCATATTGTAACTCTCTTCATTTTCTTGATAATATTTGTCTGTGAATGCTTTAGATAGGTCTCCTATGCAGGTTTCCATGAAACATTGACATGGTATTAGAGCTAGGATTCTTGGATAAAGCCATACAAGCCAAAGAATAAGGAAAATCGGAGTTTCGAGGTGCTAAATACGTGGTTGTACTTTTTAACAGTGATTTCTCCAAAAATATTAACGTTTTGAGAAAACGGCTATCGTGGACAGTAAATCAACGCATTCTACAAGTGGGTTTTCAACCGTTTGGCGAGATTCCTCACCATTTTCTCAGAAAGTAAGCCAAAAGATAGCCTCCTAAAACTGATATGAATCTGTGGTCGTACATTTCTACAGTGATTTCTCCCAAAATATTAAGTTTTTGAGGAAACGACTCTCGTGGGAAGTAAATCGATCCATTATACAAGTGGGTTTTCAACAATTTGGCGATATTCCTCACTGTTTGGTCATAAAGTAAGCCAGAAGATAGTCTCCTGAAACTGATACGAATCCATGGTCATACCTTTCTACAATGATTGCTGCAAAAATATTAAGTTTTTGAGGAAACGACTTGTGAAAGAAGTAAATCGACCCATTATGCAAGTGGGTTTTTAATCGTTTGGAGAGATTCCTCATTGTTTGCTCAGAAAGTAAGTTGGAAGATCGTCTCCTAAAACTGATATGAATTTTCACTTAAAGTGCCCTTTCTGTTGTGATTTCTTAATTTTTCACTTGCATATTGAGAGTAAATTTTTAGGGGTTCTTAGAAACAGTGGGAGAGATGGATATGACAACTATTATACATTCAAACTTGGTGGTAATCCTCACACCATACAATTATTTTGATTGGAATCCCAAGGAAAAATTCCAACTTAGAAGGAAATAACTGTATAATTTGACGATGGTGATAGAAACAAAACCTACATCAGTGATTGAGAAGATGAGATGGAAGAACCGTAAGGATGAAGCCACATGACTACTTCTTGAGTTAATATCCATTGATTTATGGTTTCATGTTGCTGCATGCAAGACTCCAAACGAGATCTGGACCACCTTGGAAGGACTCTTTGGAAAGCAGGATGAGATGCGAGGTCATATGCTTGAGGTAGAGTTGAATACCTTAGACCCTAAAAGTTTTGATAATATACAAGATTTCTTTACTAAATTTAAATCTTTGATTTTGATCTTGGGTGAATGTGGTATTGACAAGTCTACACAAGAGAAACAACTTATTCTAACAATCTTGGCCAAGCTAGGACCAAAATACACTGTATATGTCTCCAATTTCCATTATGGGAGATGCATTTTTGGAACAAATTGGAAAATGCCTACGATGGCTCGGTTCATTGAGTATCTCACACAAGAGTAGACAAACTCATTTAGATGGGCCTAATCAAGGATCCCAAAGCACATGTACTCACCATGCATGATGGAAAAGGATCATCCAAAACAAAGGGGAAGGAGAAACATAACGAGAAGGAGGAATATTCCAAACCCTTTAACGATTCTTCAGGTTCCAAAGACTCTTCAGATTCCAAGAAGAAGAAGAAAGGAAAACAATGCATTTACTGCAATAAACCAAATCATGAAGAATCCACATGCATGAAGAAACAGATCGATCTTATGGCACAACCACTTCAATAGAACAACCTTGGAAACTTCATTCCAGAGGAAGTCAAGAAGTAGAAGGAAGAAGATCCTGCTCCTAAGAAAGGAAATCATCACTCTCTTATTGCAATTAATTTCTCATCTGATTCATGGATTATAGATTCTGGTGCATCCCATCATATGGCAGTGAAAGAGGAAGTTTTCTCTTCTTTGAGTCCATGCTCAAGACTCGTTATTCTCATGGGGGATGATACTCCAGTAGCAATTGCAGAAGAAGGGAGAGTGGAACTCCATAATGGTAGTTTTGAGAATGTTTTACATGTTCCAAAGCTTTCTATGAATCTGCTCTCAGTTTATCAGATCACTCAGAAAGGTAAAAAGGTTGAATTTACATCATATTCAGTTTCAGTAATTGACATGCATGACAATTCCATCATTGCAATTGGTGAGGTAGATCACAAGTCAAGGTTGTATAAATTCACTAATTTTTCTGACGATGACTCCTTTATTCTACTTACACATAAGGAGAGTACTTTGAATGCACCTCCAGTGCAACATGCATGTACTCTTGTGCTTCCATCAGTTTCAAACATCAAAGATGATTCCATACACTCAGATTTTGTACATGGAAATAAACAAGCAGTACAACTAGATAAGAAGCCAACGTTGAAGTTTCAACAGATTACCAAGAAGGCACAGTTTAGACTTCATGCAGCAGGTATCCTTGTAGGGAATCCATCAGATTTGAGGAGGTCTTGATCTCAGCATGAGGAGCCTTCTCATGTACTTTCAGCTTCAGAACCTGCGATGCCCATGCATTGCTATATGGTTCAATCTACTGATATGCAAACCTACAATAAGGATGTGGGAAATCCATTATGGGAAAAAGCCATACAGGAGGTGCATGAATTTCTCCTAGAGAATCAGACTTGGCATCTGGTTCCACTTCCACCAAAAATGAATAATTTTAGGTGCATATGGGTCCACAGGATCAAGAGGTACAAGGCCCGACAGGTTGCCAAAGGACTTCATTAGATCCATAAATATTTCTACATCTTCACGAAGACTTTTAGTGAGTAGAAGTTTTAGACCTTGCGGGATCATCTTGCAATGAAGAACACAGTTACCTAGAAGCTGCCCTTTCTTCTTTTGATACATTATCTTTTGAGGGGGGGTTTTGTTCCCACGCGGTTTTCCCTCTTTCCTCATTTTTATTCAATGTTCATTAGTTTCATTGTACATGAGTACCTAATATGTCCTAGTATCTGAGACTCATGTTTTACTCCATAGTGATGTTCAAAGGGGGTGTTGTAGAAATTTTTATTTTCGGCACACTAGTTCAGTGAGAGTTAACTGACTAGTTCTATTTTAGAATTTCTAATTTTATACCATCATTATTATGCATGAATTCCTAAGAAAATCTCATTGCAGCTCACTGCTTCTTCACTTTTCTTAATTATAGGATGTCATTTCCTATATGAGTGAAGATCACTCACTCATTGATTAGATCATAATATACATTGATTCTCATTCTTCATATTGTATCTCTCTTCCTTTTCTTGATAAGATTTGTTTATGTATGATTTATCTAGGTCTCCTGTGCAGGTTTCCATGAAACACTGACACATGTGTGTTGCAGGGATATACCTTCTAGTAGTTAGAATGTTCCTAAAGGAACTTGGGTCTGATACCAATTGTTCGCACACTTACTTATACCAAGAGGGGGGTGAATCAATATAATTCAACATTTTATTTTCTTACAATATTTATCAATTCATTACTTTACCAATCATAAGAAATTAAAAACAAATATATACAAACATACAATGCACAATACACAAATATTTAATGTGGGAACCCAATTGGGGGAAAACCACAAAGATTTTATTCAAATATTTTCATAGGAAACACCCTACCACATACACCATTCTGTTACAATGTTTTACATGAACCAACCTAAAAGAGACACCAATCTATTTTTTTGAACACCAACTCAACAACACCTGTAGTCACTAACATACAACTACAATATTTAAAGGCATTGACATGTTGGGGACACCAATCCCCTCAGCTGAGCACCAACTCAACAAAACCTGTAGGAATCAACCTACAACTGCAATATTTGCAGGCTCCAACCTACTATATTCAATTCTTCTCAAACTATCAATAGTAAAAAAATTATCACTTTACTTCATGCCTTCACTTCACTGTAATTTCCATGATACTCTCCACTTGTTTACAATCTGCAAGACTTCAAATGTTCCTTTTTACCTTGCACCTCCCTACCACCCTCAAACAGTTACACCTCACTTTCTTTCAACTTCTTACACCTGATAACCTCATATATTCACTTCCTCATCCACAACTCACATCCTCACAACTAAAAATGGATTAGAGCATCGTTATTATAGGCCTCACCATGGGGCAATTTCTGGGTCATATTTGAGTTGAACATAAATAAGTTAGCTCCATACATGAACCCATATGTCCAAGGATTTTTCCAAATACCAAGATTCATGCTCACAGGGTCACCTCTAAATCTCTTGACTTCTTCCATAACATTGAGCTACAAACAATCCTTTGAAATCGATCCCAATTTCCTTCCATTGTACTTGATCCATTCATTGGTCACAACATAGACCCTTAACACTCAATAGTCGTCCAATGATTCGGGGAGTAGATATTGAAAGGTCAATTAGGTCATTGGGTTATTTGGACCACCAGAGTACACAAAACAACCTCATCATCAGGACCACTGGGCTACCGATCCCCCAGGCCTTCAACCATGCACCTTTAACGTTTTACTCTGTTCAAGTATACCACCGGGCCACCAATTGATCAACCCACTGGGCCCATGACCTTCCCCTTTCAAGCACAAAATTTCATCGTGAGTATGATCCGATTACATTCGTTGATCCCTCTTGATGATCAACAATCATGATGTAATCCACTCTAGGTCCATGATTCCACCATGTGGTTTAATCTCCACCATTTATCTTATGTGTCTTGACCACTGGTTCATCAACTTCCTGGTGATCCAAGAGGATCTAGAATACCTTAAAATTCAAAGGTCTCAAAACTTGATGCAAAGGTCGCCATGACGAATAGTTCAATGAGAGATTTCTGACACCACTTGAACGATATCAAATAGACTTCGTATCAGAAAGATATCACATTATGAAGTTTTTGTCAAACATGACAAAAGGAAGGATAGAGGTGACACGTGGTAGTCCCACATGAGGACACATGGCAGTCATACAAAGTGACATGTGGCAGCCATACATGACAAATAACAGGTTGAGAAATGGATGCATGACAGAGGCATGATGTGGGATCTGACCTAGCTGGTGATGTGGCATCAAGGTGGTGCTAATGTGGTAGGTGATGACATGGCACTAAATCTGACATGGAAGGTGATGATGTGGCAGAGTGTTGACTGGACATGGTGACAAATGGACCAATTTGGTGATGACATGTGGACCAATTTGGTGGTGACACGTGGCACCCTCCATTCAACTAAAAAGGCCTTATCCTTATGGAATCGTCATCGAAGGGAATCGAACCTTCGACATGGGTGCTAAAAACCAACAATTTTAACCAATGGGTCATTGTTATAGTTTTTTGTGGATACCAGATAATATATTATTTAAGGTGGATGTTATAAAAAATATCAAAAAAGGGGCGAGGTCTGCGGGTCTTGACCCTGCGACCTCTACCCACATGTCTACCCACATAATTGTTTACATAACAAATGATGCCATGTATGCCAATATTAAAAACAAATGACCATTCACATGGTGATTGGGATTTGGTTCGAGCTGTTATGGTTATAAAATGGTTGCAATGACAAATTTCTAAAACTAAAAACATATGATATTTTGCATGAAAAACAAATCAAATACCATATATATATATATATATATATATATATATATATTATGTTTATTAAATATTTTGCGACCATATATATTATATGGTTAATATAATATTTGTTGGTTATTTTAATATATATATGGTTATTCACCACATATTTGATTACCATCAAGTTTGGATCAAATCTAAACTTAAAACCATCTACCTTTGTTATTTAAACAAAGGGATTTTTCTAGGGCATGAGACAATTCAATTTTAAATGAGTGCGAGAGTATTATGCTTGAAAGTTGCATTCTTTTGTAGTATTGAGATATATGAGATATTTAAGCCCTCTTCGTGGATAAGAAAGGGAAGATATATATTTCAAAGGATTTTGGAAGCCATTGTGTTGTGACAAAGTAGAATAATAGCTTTGAGATTGAAGGCTTTGATGTAATTTTTCCATTTTGCATCATAATAGAAGAGGCCACTCCATTGAAAGCAAACCCATAGACGTAGCCTCCATTGGGTGAACTCCTACATCATCTCGATGTGTCATTCTTATTTCCTTGTTGCTTATTATTATTGCGCATAGTCTCTTTATGCATTTCTTTTGTCTTGGTTTTCACACTCTTTAAGCAATCAAGTCATTAATTAACTAGCTAAGTAAAATATTTGGATCAAGTTGGTATCAAAGCTAGTAAGCTAGTTTTATGTGGTTTGTGAGTGTGTATGATTACTAGGTCTAGTTTTAAGAAGGAAGAAGGATAAATTGAGGTTTATAATCCCTAAATTTGTTCATGGAGAAGAACTCGAAAAGGAGAGAGGGCCACACCAAGGAAAACAAATCCTTTTAACTTTGAAGATGATTTCTTCGAGGCATTCACTTTGATGAAGACAATGGTGGAAGAGTTATACAATGAAAGAGGACAACAAAGAGGAGAAGGCACAAGTCAATTCAAGAATGAAGATTATCATCCTTCACAAAATTCATCTCCTCCTTCTTCACCTTCTTCTTCTCCGATCCTTCTAGGTCTCCTTCTTTGTCTCAGTATCCATCTCCTCATAAGAAGATTGCTCCAAAAAATCCATTGTTGAAGTTGGATGTTGTTGATGAAAATGAATGACCTTATCCTAATACCAACATTTTCGAATTCTTCCTGGCTAGAGAAAAATAGTCGAGATTATCACCCTGTGTTTATAGCCCATTTTTACAAAAAAATCAATTAATCCTCAAGAAATATGTTCTTGAAATTAATGCTATCTTTTATAATTGTAGTATGTCAAAGAAAAACAAAATATTTTTAACATAAAATATTTTTTTAATTTTTTGAACTTTAGAAATACAAATTTGATATAATATTACACAGTAACTCAAATGAGACTTCAAAACCATCCAAATATTTTATTTATTAAAATCTGAAATACAACAAACAAAATTCTTCATACCCAAAAGGTAAGGAGTATAATGAGACTTAGATGTCAAAGATGGTATATTATTGGTATCCTTAAGTGAAACGAAGACTGAAACAAAGATGAAATGATAGGCCAAAAATTCCATTGCCTTGACTCTACATAAAATCCTTAGTCAATACTAAAAACTAATCTAGAAATCTAATAAGAACCCACAGAATATCATAGATAGATGATCAACCTTGTGAAATATATCAACAAATTAATACTTCTTTGTTCTCCTTATTTCCACCTTCAATAGGATCCTGCTATCAACAAGAAGTTCTTATCACTTGTGTATCTCAGAGATGAATGAAATGGTAAGTTAATATCACTTAAGAAGCAAGAGAATACCTTATCAGAGTTGTTCTCTCTATCACTCTCTCTTTTTCTTATCCCTTGAGTTCTCCCTTATTTCTCTCAAAAGTAATTTGAAAGGTTCAACTACTTTTAGTTAAATCATTAACTAATTTTAGTTAATGGGGACAACTCATAATTTAGATAATAATAATAATAATAATTAATGATAATGATAAATACTAACTAATAGGTGGGGACCTCCTAATGACCCTTTGAACTTTAAACGTACCCCCCTTGTTTCTCCTTAAAAATAGACACAAATTAATGTAATCTAACATACATTTAATTATCAACATAACACATATCCCAATCAGATCATATAAATACTTATAACATCCTCGTGACTCCCGAATGATAAATATATTTATTAAAAATAAATATATCATATTATTGTCTAAGTAAAAAAGGTTGTCATAAATATGTCAAAATAAATATACTATCAGTTGCCCCAAAAATTATATTGTTGTGAAAATATCCAAAAATGATGAATAATCAACCTGTCCAAAGCATACCATTGTCCAGAAAATACCAACCAAAATTGTCCTCAACAATAAAATCATGATAAGAACACTATAAAATTAGAATTCATATTTTTTGTGTGAGGCATCTTATCTCTGTTTACTTTCCTATGGATTTATGATTTCAAACCTTCATTAACGTGTACTTTAACTCTTGTTGTTGATGATTTCAAATGGATGTCCTCAAAATAAATGTGTTTACTTTCATTTTTCGGATGTTTGGCATGAGAGGTGACTGAATGTGAGGAAGTTAATGACTGATTAGAGTTCACAGACTGGGCAAGTCGTTTTCTTTTTCTAGGCTTGGGTTTTTGAATTTGAGATTTAATCTTCTTTAATGGATGAGATGAATGGGCATGGGAAGATTATGATGTAATATAGAGGGTAGATCACTTTATAGGAGGTGGATGAAATGGAAATGAAGTTGTGGGACATCCTTGGGATTGATGCTGAGGAGGATTAACAATATCATTCCAACCATCATTGGCTAGAATCTCAGGAGGAAATGAAACATGTGGTTGTACATGAATACCATAAATTATTGGATGAGGTTGAAGAAGGGGTATCCCAAGTGGAGGAAGGGATTGAAAGGCCCCTTGTCATGATATGTTTAAGAAACCAGTTTGTAGGATTTGATTGAATTCTTCGGAATCAACATCAAAGTGGATATAGAAGAAAAGTCTCTTGTTACCAAAAAACTCATTAGGCCTCTTTCCTCTTCCCCTGTTTCCTATGCCACCACTTCCTCTATTGAAGAAACTCATCTATAAGTACAAGGTAAAGTTAGATCATGCATATAATAGCTAACAAACATCAAATACCATTTTCATAACATAACTTAGAAGTAGCTCTATTTGACATCAAGCAATCATGCAAGCAACCAATGACATACATGGAAGCCTCAATCCAAAAGAATACATTTTTCCTTTAATCATTTCTTCATCCCCACAAATAATTATTATTTAAGAACACGGGAAAATCAATGTACTCAAATAATATGATGGGATTGTAATGTGCGAAAAGTGAAATAATGATAAGGAAAGATAATGACCCATGTTTGAAAACAATTTCATTAAACTTTTGCAACATCTAATTTTCTGTGAACAACTTTGTCATTCATCGTTTTCCAAGTCCAAATTTTCCACTTCTAATCCATTACTATCAAGAAGTATATTATACATCAGGGGGAAATTTTGAATTAAAATGGAAATGGAATTTGGGAGCTGGGAATGACTTGTGAAAAATGAAAATATGGAGGGAATTGACCCTGTGTAAATTAAAAAAATGAATTTGTCAAATGTAAGAGCATGTAAATATTATTCCTCATAATCTAGCCATGATTACATATGTGTATTGACCATCATACATATTTTCCCGAAAAATAATATTATTCTGACAGAGAAAATTCTGAATTTATATACCACAGGAGGAAAATAAATGACCATTTTAAATGATATATTAAATGGGAATGATGGAATAATTTCATGAAAAATGGTAGTATGAAGGAAATTATCTTTTGCATACAAATTAAACATAATATCTCAACCAAATTTCGTTCTTATTCCAATATTCAAAGCCATGAACAACCATGTCTAAGATTTATATACCACAAGAAGAAAATAAATGACCATTTGAAATATATGAAAATGGGAATGAGGGAATGACTTCATGAAAAATGGTAGTATGAAGGAAATGATCTTGTGCAAACAAAAACATAATATCTCAACCAATTTTCGTTCTTATTCCAATATTCAAAGCCACGAACAACCCTGTCTAAGATTTGCAATATATGCCAACTTTCATCCATAATGAATGTTTTAATATTCAATTTATAAGAAATCGACCAAGACGTGTTTGTTACTCAACAAAAAAAATATGATGTATTCAATATTTAGCATATAAACCATTCTTATTTATAACAAACAATGGATCAATACGACTTATATCACCCCAAGAAAACAACATTTTCTTGCACAAAGAAGTTTGAAACTGAATATCGACAATTTAGCAATGTATTTCTTTTAACCTCAAACCAATCATTCAATACATCTCTTATGCCCCCAAAATACCATCAAATAATTTGGTTCAAAACAAAAAGATTTAATCTTCATCGGATAAAATGACTTGAACCAATTTCAAATAAAATTTAGAGTAAAAATACAAATATGGTTGTTTACATTATTCAATATTTTCCCGAAAATTCGACATGCATTTATGTGTATCACATATCACTTTGAAAATAAACAACTACCATCCATATCCTTGGAAAAGAAACCAATCCATGCATATTATAATTAGTCAGTTCTTATTCAAACTGTGACCAAGAATTAGAACTAGACAATGCCTCTTTTATATAACACAAATGATTAGCATAGTGCAATGACAATGCTAGGGTTTCTATCTCAGAGAGACATAAAATCCATATACATTAACACACATAGATGATAAACCCCAGGGTTTAGTGAAAAAAACTATCTTGACTCTTATATGACATCCACCAAATAGAACCAAGAAATACCCCTTTAACATGCATGGTTCAAAATGGAATCAAATGCATCCATTTGTCTTGAAAATCCTTGACCCAAGACAATATTTGCAAGAAAAGAAAACTTAAGGTGCAACCCAAACGAAGTTACAAGAAACCCATAAGTCTCGGCTTCAACAAAGGGTATTTACAGGCTTTTTGAAATGTAGCATGAAGTCATGCAATATGCGACCAGAGGATCCACCATTCTGCAGGGGTATTATGAAATGATAAAAGTGAATGAGGGAAATTTTAAGGATGCACAAGCCATGAAAATTATCATACAAGATTTTTCAACTCAACATACATAAGAAAATATATCAAGGAAGAAAACCCTTGAGACCCAAAAAACTCAATCTGAAACCCATCAAAAAGAGAATCAATGTTTCACATCATTTTTTCTTTGGATAGTAATGAACTAATGGTTTGAACAGTAAAATATTTTAATAAATTCATGTGGCCATACCATTTCCATAAAGGAAATCATTACTAAATGAGTCCAAGAGAAAGAAACACATTCATTCACAATCATAGATAACTTTTCCTAAATTAATAATGCAAATATTGGCGTGTATCTGATGGGTATAGGCTAGAATCACATACCTTTATTTAACACTTATTTTCCCTTGATAAAATAGAGCTATAGTGCCAGGACGATCACCGTTTGTGGTCGAACAAAGCTACTTTTCTTGATCTCAACTCCAAACATCAAAATGAAAATTTCCAAATCGTGAGGGTGGTAACCTCAATGAAAACCCATGTCCCATGCATTTAATGCATGGTACCTCATGCCCTTCAACATTAATTATTTTACCATATCATACTTCCACTAGCAACCACAATAAATAGTGTTACAATTTACCATGCCACATATGAAGAAAATCATGTGCTTGTACATCCAGGTTAACAAAAACCTAATTCCATTTGAAATGTTGGTCGAGACTTACCAACTCAATAAATAAATTCCAATAGTAAGGTTCAAGTGATAGCAATATGCCATATAATTCCATATGAAAGTTTACAATATACCATATGCGTTATGTTGAAAGAATCTCCAATCTTTAAACATCATTGTGCCACCTTTTAGTATCAAAACATTATATATGAGAGCCCGATACCATCATATAACATGTATGGTTTTGTTATGACGTTTGAAAATCATTTCAAATTCGATCGTTATGATACATCAATTTTTATTTTTAAGGGAGGACCACCATATCACTTGCAATTTGAACTTGTATATGTTATACGAACTTTAATATGATACCCACCTTTTGATAATCTGAATAACATATCAACCATTAG
>SNQJ01S0020235.1:114523-137638 GCA_010110895.2 Picea sitchensis
TTCAAATTCGATCGTTATGATACATCAATTTTTATTTTTAAGGGAGGACCACCATATCACTTGCAATTTGAACTTGTATATGTTATACGAACTTTAATATGATACCCACCTTTTGATAATCTGAATAACATATCAACCATTAGAATACATATATATAGGATGACCATACATTTTTTGTCCATACTAATAACATGGAAAACAATTATACATTTTTCAACCACCAAATATTGGAGAAAATCCAATAGATAATCAATATGTAGCAAGATACTTCCAATAAACCGTAGTAAAATGAAATTTCATCATTAACTCTTATAACAAGGCGATTGTCAATTTTCTTTATTTTGCTAGGGGGTCCCACCTATAGTTAAGTATTTATAAATAATAGATAATAAAAAAAATTAAAACAATTTCTTGCAATCATTTGCAGACTTGGTGGCTTAGTTAGTGATTTTATGAGTCAACATCTAGTGACTCCACAAGGTAGGTCATTTTTTGATTGGCTAGAACAAAGAATATTTGGCTTTTATTTATCAATTTTAAGGAACTGTCAATCTTTTCTCTGATATACTCTTGTAGAAAAAAATATGGAGGGAATAACATGAAAGAAGAAGTGGGAATATCTAGTGTTCATGATTACAACTGCGTGAGAAATTCTCTAGGAAAAAAAACTGAGAGAGAGACCCTAAGAGGGGTGTGTGGTTCCTATTTGAGACAAAACTAGAATGTAGAGATGGCCTCTTCCTTATGGAGAGTTGAGAATAACTGTAGATGATTCTCCTGTGTAACACAGTGAGAAAGGAGATCTAGTGAGTTGGACATGTCTATGGCTGAGCACAAGGTAAACGTGTGAATTCCCATAGAGCTAGGTGCATCGTCATGAGACATAGATGAATATAATGTATTAGCCTCCTCTGAGCAGAGAGTTGAGATGATAAACTCCAGATGAATCTCCTATGTAATGTAGTGGGAAAGAAGATCTGTTGAGTGGACGTGATTGTGGATGAACACAGGTGAATGTAATCCTAGTGGCTGAGCACTAGTGAGTGTGGTTCTCTTGTGAAACACAATGAGATATAGATATGGACATACCTGTGGATATGCCCCCAGTGGCTGAGCACTAATGGGTGTATGAGATCCCTTGCTATATTTTTCAAGATTCAAGCTTACCTTTAACCCTAATTGTAATGTAAAGGGTACAGGTCGGCCCCACCTTAATGTGAAAGATAATTAATATGGTAATTATTAATTATATTTTGAGTTATTGAGGTCGGACCTATTGTGCCAATAGACACATCATTTGATGTGACAAGTCTTATATAAATAAAGGTGAATCCCCATTGAGGAAACACACTTATCATATTGTCATCTCATGATTTCAGAAGTTGTGGTCTAAAATTATGAGAATTGCAACACCCTCTTGTTTTCTAGGTTTGGTGATGGTGTGGGATGTATTTCTCTTGAGAAATATAGAAAAGGATTGGATGGGTTTTCTTTCCTTTTTGAGAAGGGTTTCCCAAGATACTTCTTGTATTCTTGTGCATGGTTATTCTTTTTTTGATCTTGGTTTTCTGCAAGTATTTATGGTTCAAGTAATAGTTAAACATAAATTTAAAGAGGATACATGAGCCATAGCTCCTTGAAAATCTAACATGATATCAAAGCAGGTCTTGAAGAATACCACTTTCTAAAGGATGTAAGAAGACCATGGTAACCTAAAAGACTACCAAACCCTTTTTTCCATTGCAAAGAAATGAGGCCGGACCCCACATCAAATAGAGGAAGCCAGTCATGGGAGGATAACTTACCACTAGCATAAAGAAACAAGGGTCGAACCTCTCTTTTAATGGTAAAGGTTGAGGCCGTACCTCCCTGGGTTTTTTGTTGCAAGAAATGAGGCTACCACAGCCTAAAAGAAAAGGGTCGGACCCCCTATTTAAAGGTTCTATGGTGAAGGTATTTAATCTGGAGCTTAGGAGAAGGGTCAAACCCCTAAAGCTACCACAAAAATTCCCTAACAACAGATCTGTAAGGCTAACACCCTATCCTTCTAACATTCTAAGGCTACCACACTAACACAATAGGTCTAGAAGGAAAGGGTCAGAATCGTCTTGAATTTATGTGGTAAAATTAAAGGGTAAAACCCTAAAAAAAATCCTGAAGATGACCATAGGCTTGAGAACAAGCTCATCCACAAATCTATGCTGAGTTTAATTTCTTAAGTGATATTTTTGAAGCTGGAAAAAGGTAAAAATATATTAGTTTTGAAGCAGCCTCGATGATGGTTTTCTAAGAAAGGAAGGCCAAGTTTAAAGGATATATTAAGGACGAATTCTTGGACAGTAGTAGGGCCATTAACCTTGTCTAGTAACCAGAATCCAAAACCGATCTCAAGCTCCTTTATGCCATACTCAAATGACATTACAAAAATTTGAAGCTGGCAGGGTTTTAAAACTGCTGGAGATTGATATTCTGAGACAATCCTTGGTTGACAAGTTGATGCATACAAATATTATATTTGGATTTTATTAATGTTGTCTCAAGCATGAATAAATTCTAAATTGTTGGATTTTATTAAGTGTTGTCTCTTTCTTATGATGTTTCAACTACCCCTGAAGTTCCCTCCACAGGAAATTATAATCACTTGAAGATATTGATGAAAAGAATGGACCAATGAAACTTACTGAAACACAAATACCTATGGACAAGTCAAATTTCTGAACTACATCTATGATGTCCTATTGCTTTAGTCTGCCATCCTTTGATGTCATTCATTAATGAAAGTGTTTAATGATGGTGTTGGTTTATATTCCAGCAAACATAGAAGGATGTTGATGACTTGCCCAATTACATTGAAGATGTTGATTACATACTAGATTGAACCCTTTAATACAGATATGAAATCGAGTTGTAACAGTGTTGAGTAGCAGCAAGAGCTACAAGGATAGTTATAACAATGTGTTTGGAATTTTGTTAAAAGTTAACAATGGACATGACCTTGTAAAGGTTGATGCAGAATTCGTCAGAGACTTGTGTGGTATAGATGGCTACAAAGGAAAACAAGCAAGGAATGTCATTGATCATCATGACATTGAAAAAAATGCAAAACCTCCATTGGTGTACACTCTCAAGTATGCACTTGTATATATACATTGTTTTCATCATTGTCATAAGGATATTTGCAGGAGAAAGGAACCCTTGGTGCAAACCATGCACCCATAGAAGTCTAAGTGCATTTAGAATAACAACACACTGGAAGTAAAGACTCCAGGTTTGATTGTTTTATTTATCATGACTATAACCTACATTTATAAGGTTGATACATTACAAGTAGGTTTTATAGCTATGAAAACAATACTTAAAATGTTTTGATTCTAGAGATGTACTCATGAATCTCCACTAGGATATATTCTTGTCTTGTTTTCCTTTCATTTGTTTTTCTTGTTTCAGGAAGGGTAACAACAAAGGAAGATGCTTATCCTTCAGACTTCAGAGGGAGTCACTTGACTCATAAGGAGTCAAACCAATTAAGGAAGAGATGCATTATCTTCTTCCTCTTCAACAATCCAGAGGGAGATAGCCATTGATGCAGTTGTTTCAATTGATATTCCCAAGAACCTTGCAGTAGGCCATAAAAGGCATGTCTAACCTTGACAAACTCTGCAAGAAGCAAAAATACATACAACTGATGGAAGTATCGAGAAATATAAAACGAGACTTGTAGTCAGAATATTCACACAAGCAGAGGGAGTGAACTATGATGAAGACATATTGATCTAGTAGCTTGATGCACTACCATTTGTTCTACTGTCCATGAGTTGGAAACTACATCAGCTAGATGGATTCTTTATGAGTTTGGGGTTTCAGCAAGAGTGTTGTTGATCCAAATATATACTATTACATTATTGGTGGCGAGAGCCTGATTTTGATGACTTATTTAGGAAGATGTGTTGTTTAATACAAGCAAGCCTCATTCTGATTTCGAGATAAAGGACATGGGTATGATGCACTACTTCTTGGGACAAGAAGTATGACCAAGGACCAATGAGACTTTTCCTAAGTAAAGGAAAAAATACAGTGGGGGTATTAAATAAGTTCAGTATTACAAAATGCAAACCCATATCTACACCAATGTTGATGGATTTAACGAAAAATAAATGATGTTGATTCAGATGAGATTGATCCACAATTGATTGGATCATTGATGTATCTGGTTAACACCAGACTTGATATATGCTATGCAAAAAATGTGCTTAGTCAATCCACGAGTTAGCCAAGAAAGACTCACTGCATAATAGTAAATCATGTATTGAGATATATACGAGGCACAACTGGACATGGCCCGAGATATGCCTCCAGTGAGAACTTGAGTTTGCAGGGATATGCCAATATAGATTAAGCAGAGAGAACAATGGACCAGAAGATCACATCCTGTTGTTGTTTTACCATGAAGTTTTCCATGATTTCCTGGTGCAACAAGAAACAAGGATATGTGGTCGTGAGTACCACATAATCAGAGTATATAGCATTGAGTGTGTGGAGCACTCTGGTTTCACAAGATTCTGACATATTTACTTGATCATGAGATGAATTCTATGATGATAACTAGAGTTGTGTTTGAAGCTCTTTGAGAACCTGGTGTTTCATGACAGATCGAAACCCATTGAGATAAAATATCATTTTTAGGAGACATGATGCAGAGGAAAACAAAACATGTATTGTACCTCCCTACACATGAGAATATTGTAGACATCTTCACTAAATTGGCCTGGTAAAGAATACCTCCCTAGTTGAGAGGGAGTGTTCATGACTACAACCAAGACAAAGTTTTAAGTACTTTCGTGTGAAACTTGGCCTGATGAAGAATGCCTCCCTAGCTAAGAGGGAGTGCTGATGATTATAGTTGCGTGAGACATTCTCCAGGACACAAACCTGAGAGAGAGCCCCTGAGAGGTGTGTGGCCTCCTCCTTACAAAGAGTTGAGAAGAAATCCAGATGATTCTCCTGTGTAACGCAGTGAGAAAGGAGATTTGCTGAGTTGGACATGCATGTGGTTGAGCACAAGGTGAACGTGTGAATTCCCATAGAGATGGGTGCATTTTCATGAGACAGAGATGAATATGATATATTATACTCCTTTGAGCAGAGAGTTGAGATGATGAACGCCAGATGAATCTTCTGTGTAATGCAATGAGAAAGAATATCTGTTGAGTGGGCATTCCTGTGGATGAGCATAGGTGAATGTAATCCTAGTGGCTGAGCACTAGTGAGTGTGGTTCTCCTGTGAGATGCAGTGAGATAGATATATGGACATCCCTATGGATGTGCCCCTAGTGGCTAAGAACTAGTGGGTGTATGAGATACCTTGCTATATTTTTCAAGAGTCAGACTTACTTGTAACCCTAATTGTAATGTAAAGGGTATAGGTTGGACCCACCTTAATGTAAACGATAATTAATGTAAAAGATAATTAATATAAAACATAATTAATATGGTAATTATTAATTATATTTTGAGTTATTGAGGCCAGCCCTATTGTGCCAATAGACACATCATTTGATGTGACAAGTCTTATATAAATAAAGGTGAATCCCCATTGAGGAAACACACTTATCATATTTTCATATCATGATTTCAGAAGTTGTGGTATGAAATTATGAGAATTGTAGCACCCTCTTGTGTGCTAGGTTTGGTGATGGTGTGGAAGGTCTTTCTCTTGAGGAGTATAGAAAAGGATTGGCTGGGTTTTCTTCCCTTGTTGAGAAGTGTTTCCCATGATACTTATTGTGTTCTTGTGCATGGTTATTCTTCTTGTAATCTTGGTTTTATGCAAGTAGTTATGGTTCAAGTAATAGTTAAACATAAATTTAAAGGGGATACATGAGCCATAACTCATTGAAAATCTAACAGCTAGCACTTCCTGTATTAGAAACAATTGTGTACGTTTGGAAATTGCTAATAAGTAGTATTATGAATCCAAAAAGATCATCTGTCTCTTTATTCTCTCATAGATTTAACAAGATTAGTATAATGTGCAGTTGACATGACAAAGAAAATTGACTTACAAATAAAGCAAACGAAATGTTAAATAAAATTGAATCAAAACTTGATAAAGAAAGGGAAATCATCTGAATATTATGAAAACAATAAATAAAAATAAATATATACAAGAAACTATGAAAATATATACAAGAATCATTAAAAATAATCAATCAAATCAGTCTGGCTCAACACAATGTTTCAGACGTGAACCATTAGTTGTAAACACAAAATAGTCGTTCTTCCACGCCCTTCAATAAATAAGAGTTATTACCTATGACATAGGTGACTTTATATGGATCCAACCACAACTTCTGAAACTTGTAGTGCTTTCCCTTTTCAACATGAGTAGCACCCCAAAGCAATACTTTTTCATTAACCTTGAAAATGGAAGATTTAGCTTTTTTATCAAAATATTTTTTAACTGTTTGTTACCTTTTATTTGAATTTTCTAAAACATGTTTTCTTTGTCCCTCTAGGGAAAGCAAAGCATTAATTCTTTGGGAAATATCTGATGAATTTAATTCTTCAACCTGTAATTCCAATCTAAGTGAGGTAAGTTCCAATTCTACATGCATGATGGCTTCTTGGCCATATAACAGTTGGAAAGGAGTATGGCTAGTGCTAGACTTGGTGGTGGTTATATTTGCCCAAAGATCGTAAATACGTAATGTGTGCCATTGACGAGGCTCATCATCTATTATTCTCTTCAAAAGTTTGATTATATTTTTATTAGTGGACTCAACCTTCCCATTTCCTTGTAGATAATAGGTAGAAGAAGTGAAGTTTTTCACACCAAATTTGCTAATAAATCGAGTGAATTTTGAAGAAATAAATGTCGGGCCATTATCTGAAACAATTTCAAGAGGAATACCAAAACGAGATAAAATATTTGATTCCAAAAAGGATATTACTTGTTCATATTGTGCATGTTTAAGTGGTACAACTTCAGTCCATTTGGTGAAGTAGTCTGTAGATGTGAGTATAAAAATGTGTCCTACAGAACATGGAGGATTTATGGGACCAACGAAATCTAAACCCCATTTAGAAAATGGAAAATATGGAAGAAATGGTTGTAGAGGAATAGAATAAAATTGATCCCTACTAGCTCATTTTTGACATTTATCACAGGTCTTTGTAAACTTGAAAGAATTGGAAAAAATAAAAGGCCAATAATACATTGTTCTTAGAATTTTAAAGGCTATGGCCTTTGTTGAAAAATGACCATCGATATGAATATTTGAATCTGTTGATCCATGAATTTGTTTCAAGATTTTATGGGATGTAATATCATCAATACATCGTAATAATAACCCATTAGTTGATCTACGGAAAAGAGAATTTCCCAAAATTAGATATTTTGAAGTTTCAAGGCATAACCTCCTTTGTTGATGAGATTTCAAGTAGTCAAGACATTTTTAATATTCTAAGTAATATATTATTTCCTTATACCAAGGGTGTTCTGCAAGATCAAGATTTTGATTTTCAATAAAGAAAAGTGCTAACAAAGTATTCTCATTGATTTCAACATAATCACTTGGTTGAGGATGTTGAGCCAAGTGGAGTTCTAAGTCACGTCCCTTAATAGTATTAGAAGTAGTAATTGTCAAATCATGTTCTTGAATATTTGCAAGCCAATGTGGAATTTTTCCGTAAAGTAAAGTTTGTGAAAGCAAAAACTTGACAGCGGGTAATGGGAATTTTTCGTGCGTATGCTTTCCAAGGATGAAGTGGTGAAATTTCTTTATATCCTTAACAAGAGTGAACATGTGTTTTTCAATAAAAGAGTACTTAATTTCATCATCAGATAAAATCTGACTCATATGTGCTACATGTTGTTCATTATTTTGATCATCTTTTTGCAGAAGGACAACAAAAATTTCCTCTTTAGTTGAGCTAGTATAAATTATGAATTCTTTATCGAAATCCAGCTTCTCCAAAACTGTAGTTGAACCGATTTCTTTATTAACTCCTACAAAATCCTTTTTGACGTCTTCCGTCCAAGAGAAATATTGATCCTATTTAAACATTTTATGAATAGGTTTAACTGTGACAATGGAATTGAGAAAAAATATTCTAACAAAATTTATCCTACCCATGAAAGATTGGATTTCCTTTTTAGATGTGGGTGCTTGAAGGTTTAAGATTGCAGTAACCCTTTCAAGATATATATTGATCCCTGAATTTGAAACAATGTGACCAAGGATTTTACTTTGAGTAACGCCAAAAACAAACTTTTTAGGATTTAAAGACATACAAAATGTTTTACATCATAAAATGACTTGCTTAAGATTATCAAAGTGATCTGATTGGTTTTTTGAATAAACGGTTAAATAATCAAGATATACTTGAATAACATTATTAATGAGATCATCGAAAATCATTTGCATAGCTCTTTGGAAAATGGCACCTGCATTAGATAATCCAAAAGGAATACATCCGTAAGAAAAAGTTCCCCAACGATTAGTGAGTGTGATTTTGTATTTCTTAGTCCTATTTACTCTTATTTGATTATAACAAAAAAAACCATCAAGTAAGGACATTATTTGAGATCCAACAACTTGCTGCAAAATTAATTCCATGTTAGGGAAGGGAAAATTATCTTTTAGACTAGCTCTGTTTAGTGCATGAAAATCCACACACAATCTGGTTTCTCCAATCTTCTTTCTTACAGGAACAAGATTAAATACCCATTTTGAATATTTGACTAGGAAGATAATATGGGCATTCAACCATTTTTCCACTTCCTTTCTAATGGTAGCTTCAAGTGAGAGATTAATAGGCCTCTATTTCTGCCTAACCATTTTTTCTTCTTCCTTGATTGGAATATCATGTTGGATAATACTAGGATTGAAACCACAAAGATCCTCATAGGACTAGTCAAAAACATCCTTAAAATCATGGAACAAATCCATGAATTTATCCTTTTCTTCTTCAGAACAATGAGCTACAACTTTTGAAAATTTTGGTTGTTCAGGAGCTCCAATGTTCAAGGGAATCAAATCCCCTATTTTTCTCTTAAACAATTATGCTTACTTTAAAATCTTTACAAAGCACTTAATGACCATCACAATAATATAGGGAAGTAAGTAATAGAATATTCAACATCAATCACACACATGAAATACACAGAGACATATATTCCCTGAGGAAACCCATAAAGGGTAAACACCTCTTCTTCTTTATATGATAAGTAATCTTCATATTCTGTACATTATCATTCTTGGGAGCTCCAACTCCTCTTGAGGCTACAACGTCTATTTTTCAAGTTGCAACTTGCTAAGAGAACCTACTCTCTAGTTTCCCTAGCACCCACTAGAAGGAAGCACCAACTCCATGAGTGTCCCAGTGCCAACTGGATGGAAGCACAAAATTCCATTCACGCAAGCTCCAACCTGTATGACAGAGAACTCTTGTTCTCCCTTGCACCTCCCTGCCACCCTAGTTTTTTTGGCTGCAACCAGATGGAAGCTACAACTCCCCGTGTTCAAGCACCCACTTGAAACTCTAAGGACAACAATCCTCCCTAACACCTCCCTACCACCCTGAAATATAAATATTTTCTTTATGTGAATTTATTACAGTGATTCAATAGTTATAAATGGCTTACCAATCTCATCACTATTCTGCTACACTGCTATGCTCTGTCTGCATCAATGTCTCTCTGCCTGCATCTTCTTGAGTTTTTTGATCTTCTGCATTATCTCTGCATGTGCTCCTCAGCCTTATTTTACTGTCTTAGATATGCATCTCTGTTCCTTACTTCTGCTATGCTTTTTCTCCTCTAGACTGAATGTATCTACCTACATAAATCACTCTAAAAAAAAAAAAAAAACGCATCTCTTCCCGATTATGCATTTTTTTTATAGTNAGTCTCTGTGCACCCTCTCCATGCTTCATGCGCTATCCCACTACCTACACTTCACTGTGTTCATCATCACTAGCCGTTGTACTCAGATTCTTTGGCTTACTAGTTGTAACAGACTTAGACACTTTTCCATCTGTCAGTCGCCTCTATAATGAGTCTATGCTCCACTGGCGGTTACCTGGAGACTCTTTGGCTCCTCTGGCAGTCACAGTCACATCCTTTCGACAGTTACTGAGAAAATCTTCGCGCGCTCCTTCATTTCACACCTTCTGTCTTTCTAAGGAAAACTTCACAGTGGGTGTTTTTTCCTTTCTGGCTAAGCCCTTTCCTTTCACATGTGGCCTCAGGCAGTGACCAAATGCCTATTCAGAAAGCGTTTTGTGATTTTGCGTTCCGAGATATTTAGCTGCGAGTTTCCTTGCTCCACTCATGAAACTATGAAATGGAGTCTAGCGTTTCTAGCTCCTTCCCCAATCTTCCACTAATATAACCACTCACCGTGACCACAACCCCATTCAAAAAAGCATTTCGTGATTTCACACTTCGGGGATTCTCTTGTGAGTCCCTTGACTCCTCCAACTCCTGACACCCGAAATGGAGCCTAGCTATGCTAGATCCTTTCACTCACATGACCACCAACGGTGACCAAGGGTTAAGCATGAGGGTGCTTCATGATTTCACACTTTGGGGATTTTCTCGTGAGTCCCTTGACTCCTCCAACTCCCGGTACCCGAAATGGATCCTAGCTATGCTAGATCCTTCCACTCACCTGACTACCGGCGGTGACCAGAGGTCAAGAACAAGGGTGCTTCATGATTTCACACTTCAGGGATTCTCCCATGAGTCATCTCGACTCTCCATGTCATGAACTCTGAAATGGAGCTTGGTTTCTCTAGCTCTTCTCTCTATCTCTCGATGATGTGACCACGAGATATGACCACTGGCTAGCCATTTGAGCGCTTCTCTCTTCAGATCAATGGTCCATGATCCATGGTGATCGAACGACTATCCTCCACCCTGAAACTTCATCTTTCGAGACTTTGGGGGAGTGCTGATGCTAAAACTCCCAAAACTAAACTCTCGGAGTGATGTTATTCTTTTGTCACTCAATGACGTGTCATGAATCGAGTGGCTGCCATGTGTCACTCAGATTTGTGATTTCTAGTGGCCTGAGATGCCGAATCAACTTGACACTTATCCTTGCATGATTGTGTCACGTGTCCTTGCTGATGTAGGCTGCCACTTGTCCTTTATGACGTGGTCTGTCATGATCTACCTCTTGGATTCAACAACCAAGATTCGTCCTTGATCCAACGTCTAAGATTATTTCATGATTTCTCATATCACGAGTTCGAGAGGTTAGGACACCTTGTTCCTTTGACTTTCCAGTCAGTGAAATGATGATATTTTTCCACGTGTCCTATGGAACCAATGGTCCAGATCTTATTGCAATTTCTCCACGTGTCCTTCTTGGATCGACGGTCCATATTTCTCCTCAATCCGACATCTTAGATCATTTCACCATTTCGTGTTTCACGAGTTGGAAGGATAGAGAACCTCGTGCCTTTGACCTTTCAGTCAACGAGATGATGATATTTCACCATGTGTCATGCCCTATGATGGATGGTCCTCTTGCTTTCAGGACTTTGTAAGCCCGCTTCACCTTGTACTTTAAATAACGTGCATGCTCTCCTAGATCCAATGACGGTCGATCCTATCCTCAGATCTAACACTGTATTTCAAGCCTATTTTCCATCAAATTACAAGCACACTCTCGACTATAATCCTGTTGTTATGACTATAACATACCATTGTTGTTCTTTCCATCAATGACAATCGTGTTCTGTCTGTAACTATGCCAACAATCTCCCCCTTTGGCATTGATGGAAACCCTGAACGACTGCGCTAATCTGTTTGGACCTCCTCCGGTTTGGTCCTCCTTTTCTCCCCCTTTGACATCAATGTCAAAGAAAACATGCTCCCCCTGAGCGGTTGTAGTACTCGTCGGAGGTATCAGATATTCAACCAACACATACTCTCCCTGATAGGATGGACTCTCTTATATTTATAAAGGGTTCACGCCCAAATTCTGGCGTAGATACTCAAACTGAGCTTGTGCAAGCGGTTTAGTGAAGATATCAACAATCTGATCTTTGGAGGGAATAGAATACACAGAAACCACAGTGTTGATTACCTATTCCCTCAAGAAGTGATACTTGATGGGTACATGCTTGGTCTTGGAGTGAAATACATGATTCTTTGACACACTAATTGCACTGGTGTTATCACAATTAATTGGGATTGGTGCAGTGTATTTTACCTCCAAGTCTGCAAGTGTCTGAATCATCCACAATACTTGGGTACAACAAGTGGTAGCTGCAATGTATTCAAATTCTGTAGTTGATAAGGAAATGGAACCTTGCTTCTTTCTCAACCATGATACAAGGGAATCTCCTAAGAAGAAGGCACCTCCACTCATTCTCTTCCTTTCATCCACGCAATTATCCCAATCAACATCTAAATATACTGATAGTTGAAAAAACTGAGTCCTAGGATACCATAGGCCATAGTCCATTGTTCCTTTCAAATATTTGAATATTCGTTTGAAGTCTAACAAATGACTCTGTTTAGGTGCGGCCTGATACCTCCCTACTATTCCAACAACATGCATTATGTCTGGACGGGATGCTATGATATACAATAAGCTGCCTATCATAGACCTATATGAACTCTGATCAACATCAGGTGAATCATCATCCTTGCTTAACTTACATCCAGTGACCATAGGTGTTTTCATAGGTTTAGAATCTTCCATCTGAAACCTTTTCAACATTTCCCTTAGATATTTTTCTTGAGAAATAAATATTCCTTCTGACTTCTGAGTAATTTGTAGGCCAAGAAAAAATGACAGTTTCCCTATCATAGAAATTTCAAAATCAGACTGCATGGAAGAAGCAAACCATTTTACCAATGAAGCATTATTACTACCGAATATGATGTCATCGACATATACCACCACAATGAGCAGATCATTACCTTCTGTTTTGATATATAGATTGTTGTCAATTGTTCCTCTCTTGAATCCTTTGTCTTGTAGAGACGTATCCAGTCTGTGATACCAGGCACGAGGGGCTTGTTTCAACCCATATAAATATTTCTTCAGCTTGCAGACAAGGTCAAGGTTATCTGACAGTTGGAAACCCTTTGGTTGTTCCATATAGACTTCTTCGTTTAAATCTCCATTTAGAAAATCTGACTTGACATCCATTTGATAGACTTTAAATTGTTTATGACAAGCATAGGCAAGAAACATTCTAATAGCCTCTAGTCTTGCTACGGGCGCAAATGTTTTATCAAAATCCAGTCCTTTATTTGAGCATACCCTTTACAGACCAATCTGGCTTTATTCCTGACAATTTGTCCTTGCTCATTCATCTTATTTTTGTAGACCAATTTTGATCCTATTATATTTTTGTCTGTTGGCCTAGGAACTAGGTCCCAAGTGTCATTCTTTTCAATCTAGTCCAGTTCTTCATTCATAGAGTTTAACCAATTTACATCTTTACTGGACTCATTGAAGTTCTTGGGTTCGACCATGGATATGAAGGCTATATGTGATTGCTCAGTGTTTTTGATTATCTTTCTCCTAGTTTGTACACCTTTGTCTTTTTCACCAAGTATCTGATTTGCAAGATGATTCTTTTGAGTAATTCTGGAGAAGGAATTTGATGTTGTTTTCTGATTTGAGTCTGTTTGAATATCTGCATTTTCATCTGACTCAGAGTCTTCTTGTTTTGATTCTTGGACCTATTCAGCTTCAACTTCATTTATATACTTTGTTGTTGAATCAGTATTGTTAACCTCTGTTACTAGCATTCCTTCATCAACTTTTATGTCAATATAGCCAACCAATTTATGCAGCCTCTTATTATAGCATCTGTATCCTTTACTATTTGTAGCATACCCTAAGAATATGCCTTCATCAACTCTATCATCATACTTGCCAAGATTCTCATCATTATTCTTTATGTAACACTTACTCCCAAAGACTTTGAAGTGTTTAATTGAAGCAAGTCTCCCATATCACAGTTCATAAGGTGTCTTGTCACTATGTGGTTTGAGGTGGGCTTTGTTAAGAACATGGACTGCTATGTGTATTTCTTCTACCCATTAGGTTTGACCAATGTTCTTCTCATTCATCATTGACTTGGCCATTTGTTGCACTGTTCTATTTTGCCTCTCAACTACTCCATTTTGTTGTGGATTTTTTGGGATTGTGTATTCTCTCTTGATCCCATGTTTATCATAGAATTCCTTGAAATAACTTGACATAAATTCTCCTCCTCTATCTGACCTTACTGCCTTTAACCTTTTGCCTATTTGATTCTTAGTTAAGGCTTTAAATATTTTAAATTTCTCAAATGCTTCATCTTTTTCCTTGAGAAAGGCAACCCAAGTAAGTCTGGAGTAATCATCAATGATCAACATGAAGTAGTTTTCTTTCCCTATGCCTTTCTGTCTTGATGGTCCACATAAATCCATATGACATAGTTGGAGTGGTTTCTCTGTTGAAGTAGAGATCTTGGATTTAAACTGTGTCCGGGTTAGCTTTCCTACTTGGCAAGGTTTACACATAGAATCTTGTGGCTTTGATATTCTCGAAATATCTTTTACTGCCTCAAGATTTTTGAGCTTGATTAAGTGGTCAAAGTTTAGATGTCCAAGTATCCTATGACATAACCAACTCTCATCATGTTTGCTTAGAGGAAACTCCTCTCTATCTTCTTTCATCACATATACATTATTTCCTGTCCTTATGCCTTTAGCCACCACTTGTCTTGAGTTTACAGAATTTATCTTGCAGTCCTTGGAAGTGAACACCACTTCACATCCTCTGTCACACATTTGACTTACACTAAGAAGATTATGTTTGATCCCATCTACCAGCAGAACATCTTGGGATTTTCCTTTTCCATTACTTAGACTCACCATTCCTTTACCTTTGATTTTACCTGGAGCATCATTTCCAAATGTTACATTTCTTGATTTCTTTCACTTAGAGATAGAAAATTACCTTTGTCTCCCATCATATGTTTGGAGCATCCAATGTCTATATACCAAGGGTTCTTTTGTTTTTGAGATGACAACACTAATCCACACTTGTCACTTTATTTCTTCTTCCAAACTTTTACATTTTCAGCAGAGGGATTCAAATCTAGTTCATAGTTCTTTAAGCGACAGTCAACATATTTATGTCCATAATTATGACAGATGTAACATTCTGGTTCATTGAATAAAGAATCATAATGACTGTTATACTTAATCTATGTCCTTTTCCCAGCCATCAAGTGATTTGCAGTTTGTGGTGGTTTGTTACTTGGTTGTCTCATTCTTTGTTGTGGCAGATATCTATACCTTGAATGTCTTGATTGCTCATATCTAAATTTTAAAGAAAAGTTTACAACTTTGTGACCAAAGTTGGAACAAAAAAAACAATATCCATAGAAAAATCCTTGGTACCTGGAAAATGGTTGTCTTCTTTGAGAAGGTCAATTTCTTCCATGCTGATGATTTCTTTGAACATAGAGTACATTATTTCTCTGATCTACAGTTTCAGTTCTGGTACCTCTTTCGTTAATCCTCCTGGGTAGTTGATTATCTTTTTTTTTTGTAGATTTGTTGTTGTCATAAGTTGTAGATTTTCCAAACTTAATGGGTTCTTTGTTGCTTGGCTGATCACTACTTGATCCCTCTTCATAACGCAGACCTATTTTCATCTTTGGGTTTGTTTGTTGATTCAGAATGGTGGTCAATTCTTTCGAGGCTTTGATGCTTGAAACTTCTCCAACTCTTTCCTAGTTTTCACTACTTCTTTTTCTAGAGCTTCACATCTTGCCTTCTTTTTTGATAACCGTTGTTTCAAAATGTCTTCGATTTTCTTTGCCTCTTCTAATTCCACTTTTAACAGGACAGAGTCTTCATTAGGTTCTTTAATTCCTTTCTTGAACTATATCAACAATTTTTTTTGTTTTCTCTTCTTAATTCTGAGTATGTCAATCTCTTCTAGTGCACTGATCAATTCTCCTTCCAGGTCAACCACAACTTCTTCATTGTTAGCATTAATTCTTATGATTTTATTATCATAATTCTCTTGGGCCATAAGCATAAAGTCATTGATCTTATCTTCACATGAGGAGTCACTATCTATGTCTTATGAAGAGTTATCATCGTTTACACAAAAAAATTTATTTTTACCAAATCTCTTGGGTTTGAACTTCTTTTCACCTTCAGAGTTCTGATCTGGTTTCTTGTGTGGAAATTTAGATGCAAAGTGACCTATCTTACCATAGTTGAAACATTTGAAGGGAAAATTACCTTGGTACTTGTATGATCCTTTCTTTAGTCTTCTCACAAATTTTGCTTCAATTTCATCAGGCTCAGAATCCTCATTCTTGTTTTCTTTAAATGATGCTTCTCTAGAGGTGGGTTTATCTTTAACTATCTTCATTTCATATGTTTTCAATGTTCCTAGAAGTTGATCAAAAGATAAATCCTTTAGATCATTAAGTTCTTCTATAGTTGAGACCTTTGGGTTGAACCTATCTGGCAAAGATCTCAAAATTTTTTGAACTAGAGAGGGTTCCTCAATTTTTTCACCAAGTGATTTCATTGCATTTACTAATTATTCAACTCTCAGGAAGCACTTCCCAATAGTTTCATCTTATTTTATCTGTAACTGTTCAAACTGTACTCTATAGGTTTGAAGCTTGGCATCTTTTACCTTCTCATTACCTTCATAACTGCTAATGAGTTTGTCCCACATGTCTTTGGCAGTTTCTAAATGCATAACTTTTACAAATTTTGCTTCTACAAGCCCACTCAGAATAACATTCATAGCCTTAGCATTGAAGTTGAACTCTAGATTTTCATCCTTATTATCTAGTACAACTGGCTTCACATAACCAGTCTCTACCACATCCCAAACATTTGCACCTAAATCCATTATGTAGGTTCTCATCCTAACTTTCCAGAAGGAAAAGTTTGTTCCATTGAACATGGGGGCCTTATTGGTTGATGTTCCTTCATGGATTGACATGTTTAAGATTATTGATCTACCTTTAGATAAAAGGAACCTGGCTCTGATACCAATTGTTGGACAAATGAGAGGGGGGGGTGAATCAGTTGTTACCATGCTTAAACAATTATGATTACTTTAGAGTACTTAATGACCATCACAATAATACAAGGAAGTAAGTAATAGAATGTTCAACATCAATCACACACATGAAATACACAGAGACATATATTCCCTGAGGAAACCCATAAAGGGTAAAAACCTCTTCCTCTTTATATGATAAGTAATATTCATATTTTGTACATCATCATTCTTGGGAGCTCCAACTCCTCTTGAGGCTACAACCTTTGTTTTGCAAGCTACAACTTGTTGAGAGCACCTACTCTCTGGTTTCCCTAGAACCCACTAGAAGGAAGCACCAAATACCTGAGTATCCCAATGCCAACGGGATGGAAGCACCAACTTCCATTCACACAGGCTCCAACCTGTATGACAGAGAACTCTTGTTCTCCCTTGCACCTCCCATCCACCCTAGATTTTTTTGTTGCAACCAGATGGAAGATACAACTCCCTGTGTTCAAGCACCCACTTGAAACTCTGAGGAAAACATTCCTCCCTAGAACCTCCCTACCACCCTAAAATATAAATATTTTCTTTCTGTGAATTTATTACAGTGATTCAATAGTTATCAAAAGATTACCAGTCTCATCACTGTTCTGCTACACTGGTCTTCTCTGTCTACATCAGTGTCTCTCTACCCACATCTTCTTGATCTTTTTGATCTTTTGCAATATCTCTGCCTGTGATCCTCATCCTTCTTTTACTATCTCAGATATGAATCTATGTTCCTTGCTTCTACTGCACTTTTTCTCCTCTAGACTGAATGTATATACATGCATAAATCACTCTAAAAAAAAAAACCCAACACATCTCTTCTCGATTTTGCATTTTTTTTTATAGTCTCTGTGTACCCTCTGTATGCTTCATGCGCTATCCCACTACCTACACTTCACTGTGTTCATCATCACTGGTCGTTGTACTTAGATTCTTTGGCTTCACTGGATGTAACAAAATTATAATATTTTCCATCTGTCAGTCATCTCTATAATGAGTCTACGCTCAACTGGCAGTTACCTGGAGATTCTTTGGCTCCTCTGGCAGTCACAGTTGCGTCCTTCTGGCAGTTTCTGATAAAATCTTTGTGCGTTCCTGCATTTCACACCTTCTGTATTTCTAAGGAAAACTTCACAGTGGGCATTTTTTCCTTTCTGGCTAAGACCTTTCCTTTTACATGTGGCCTCAGGCAGTGACCAAACGCCTATTCCGAAAGAATTTCATGATTTCACGTTTCGGGATATCCAACTACGAGTTTCCTTTCTCCACTCATGAAACTCTGAAATGGAGTCTAGCGTTGCTAGCTCCTTCCCCAATCTTCCTCTAATATAACCACTTGTTGTGACCACAACCCCATTCGAAAAAGCATTTCACGATTTCACACTTCGTGGTTTCTCCTGTGAGTCCCTTGACTCATCCAACTCCCGGTACCCGAAATGACCACTCACATCACCACCGGCGGTGACCAAGGTTCAAGCATGAGGGTGCTTCTTGATTTATCACTTTGAGGATTATCTTGTGAGTCCCTTGACTCCTCCAACTCTTGGTACCTGATATGGATCCTAGCTATGCTAGCTCCTTCCACTCACGTGACTACCAGTGGTGACCAGAGGTCAAGCACAAGGGTGCTTCACGATTTTGCACTTCGGGGATTCTCCTGTGAGTCATCTCGACTCTCCATGTCATGAACTCCGAAATGGAGCTTGGTTGCTCGAGATCTTCTCTCTATCTCTCAATGATGTGACCACGAGATATGACCACTATCTAGCCATTTGAGCACTTCTCTCTTCAGATCAACGGTCCATGATCCGTGGTGATCAGATGATTATCCTCTACCCCGAAACTTCAACTTTCATGACTTTGGGGGAGTGATGATGCTAAAAATCCTGAAATTAAACTCCTGGAGTGACGTCATTCTTGTGTCACTCAATGACGTGTCATGAGCTGAGTGGTTGCCACATGCCACTCAGATTTGTGATTTCTAGTGGCCTGAGATGCTGAATCAACTTGACACTTGTCCTTGCATAATTGCACCACGTGTCCTTTCTAACGTGGTCTGTCATGATCTACCTCTTGGATTTGATGGACTAGATTAGTCCTTGATCCAATGGCTAAGATTATTTTGCGATTTCGCATATCGCAAGTTTGAGATGTTAGGATACCTTGTTCCTTTGACTTTCCAGTCAGCGAAATGATGATATTTTGCCACATGTCCTATGGAACCAACGATCCAGATCTTATCGCGATTTCACCATGTGTCCTTCTTGGATCGACGGTCCAGATTTCTCCTTGATCCGATGTCTTAGATCATTTCTTCATTTCGTGTTTCGCGAGTTGGAAGGATAGAGAACCTTGTGCCTTTGACCTTTCAGTCAGGGAGATGATGATCTTTCTCCATGTGTCCTGCCCGATGATGGACAATCCTCCTTCTTTCAGGACTTTGTAAGCCCGCTTCACCTTGTACTTTAAAGAATGTGCATGTTCTCCTGATTGTAATCCTTCTATTCTTCCTGTAACATACCATTGTTATTCTTGCCATCAATGAAAATCATGTTCTGTCTATAACTATGCCAACATTTTCATCATCGGGGAATACTTGCCAAGATTCCACATTGTTAGGAATATGAGGTCTACATAAGGACAAGAATGTAAAATCAGGTCTTTAAGGAAGTAGTTGTCTTGTAGGACAAGCTACAAAAACAAATAACCTATCAACGATAGAATTCAACTCCCTTTTGATATGGGTGATGTTAAAATACAATAGATTTTGGATTAATTCCAATACATCTTGGGTGTACCTCTTCAATAAATTGTTAATAGGAGTATATATTTTCCTAACCAGATTGAAAACAAGTTCGGATTCTCCAAAAATAGTAAGATGACCACAACCTAAATTATAAGCATTTTCAATACCTAACCATAAGTCTTCAAATTTAGTGACATTATTTGTGTAGGAAAAATCAAGTCTATAGGAAAAATTATGAATTTTACCTACAGGTGAATATAAAAAAATTTCTTCCCCATTACCTTCATTTGAACATGAACCATCAAAGTGCATATGGGCCACATACCATCTTGATAATCACAGGGCTGTTCAAGAAAAGTGTCATCTTCATAATTGAAAATGTAATAAACGCCCATATCTTTCTCAATAAATTTTACGTTTGATTGAGGAGCCTTTTCAATGTATGGTGAAATTCATCCTTCCCTTAACACAATTATATTCTTCCCATTTATGGGAATAGACAAATGAAATCCATCTAAAGATAAGTAACCACTCGTTAAATCATGCCAATCTCTACCCAAAATGATTGAATAATTACTAATGGGCATGTCAATCACTTGTATATTCATAGTGGTTCTAATTTCTCGATGGGTGCAAAGGACTAAATTTACATATTTAATCTCACCAATTGTAGATTGTTGTTGATTATTATAGGACAATCTGCTTCTCACATTTTCATTTGTACAAGAGAGACCAAGTTCTTCCATAATAATCTTGGACATTACACTAAGTACAGTGTTGGCACAGTGGCAGACCTAGGGTTCACTCCAAGAGCGTACCAACAAACCCTAGCTATTGGCCCTTTCAACAACACCTGCGAGTAAGATGCAGTCTCACCTGAAGCAACTATGAGGGGGTTGCAGGATAGAGATGTATACAACCAAGGGGAATATCAAGTGGATCGACTACCAGAGCAATTCATTCATTTATATATCACTTACCAACTTATCTCTTACTTCGCACAACTACCAACTACCTATTGAATCTAACATAGTAATGCAATAACAATATATCAAAGGAAAAAGAACATAGCATCAATCACACACACAAGAAAAGATATACATGGTTCACCCTCTCTCTAGGGCTACGCCCACATAACTGTTCTTTATAATTTATTAAGACGAAGAATATAGTTCTTGTCTGTGCTCTTAGCTAGCAGATCTTCTTTCTTCTCCTCTCTATCCCTCCCCTTCCCGCGCACCCAACAACATGACTTGATCTCCACACCAAGCTAAATATCTTACAATACCAGAAGGCTCCCACTCTTAGCACTTCTCTCTCTCATAGAAATAATCCTTCATACTAGAATGAAAATGACACCACACAATCATAACACCACCAACAACAACAACCCAACCCAGGTCCTCTTGACCTTTATTTATACATAACAATAGCTCACCGAAATCCTTAGGATGAAACCTAAGTGTCAAAACCCTAGATACCCAAACCTTAGGTAAACTTGACTTGTGTTTTTAGGGCTTCGCCAACTTGTCTTTCCTTCTCTTGTGATGCTCCAAAGCATCCAATGGTGTCCTTTTCCGCTTGCTGATTTTTCCACGATCCTTCTTCCTTGTTGATATGTCATCCTCAATCTCCTCATCCAACGACTTGCTTCCTTTTACTTCGCTCTGTCTTTTCTGCTCTTTTGCTCACTTTGACTTAGTAAAAGTCCCTGTGTCTTCCGCTCAGTTCACATTTTACCTTTTCTTCCTTGTCCTTCACTTACTTCCATAAACAAGGGCCAACAGGAACCCAACATTCACTTGTGCCTTTTCTCGAGGCACTTCAGATCTGATTCTTCAGTTTTACTTCGACTCCAGATTGGGTAGTGCAACATTTTATTTATGCTCTATGCCTCCTCTCCTTCCCTGTGCAGACTGTCTTTTCTTTGTCTGGTACCCAGTTTCAACTACACCTAGTACCTAGACCCTTTTCCTTATGCTTTTACTTAGAGTTGCGAGGCAACTGGTTGTCATAGTACAACTTTGGCCAACTTCCGTTCTCTAATCCTTCCTTCCATTCTCCATTCAAAGTATTCAACTGCTCATCTCCTCCTTCTGTAACATATGCGACCTCATATGGCCCGAGCCAATGTGTTTGGAACTTCCCAGGATGCTTTATGAACTTACTGTCATATACTAGTACTAGATCACCTTGCTTGAATTCCTTCTTCTTTATGTTCCTGTCATGATAGGAATTTTCTCTTTCCTTTTGCGCCTACTGATGGAATCCTGCGATAAATCTATCTTCTTCGAGTTCGCTAAAATACACAAGCTTCTCTTGAACAACACCGGTGTCATCCATATCTGTAAAGGTAACAATTCTTAAGCTTGGTACCAGGTATTCCATTAGGACAATGGCTTCGAGACCATACACCAACTTGAAATGAGTGTGCATTGTTAGTTTCTTATAGGTGGTTCTATAGGCCCAAAGTATTGTTGGTACTCTTAAATCCCAGTCATCCCTGTTCACACTGCAAATTTTCGTCAGCGTTGTCTCCAAGATCTTGTTGAATGCTTCCACTATCCCATTTTCTTGTGGATGGTAGGGCATGCTCTTCTAACGACGGACTGCAAATTCTTCAGTCAACGCTTCAATTGTTTTATTTATGAAATGTGTGCCTTATAGACGATTTCAAAATCATAACCCAATATCTTGGCTACCCATTTTTGTTGTTCTTCTGAAGATAGTCTTTGTTCCAAGAAGTATTTAAGAATATCATGATCTGTTATGACCTTGAAGTGCCTACCTATTAGGTAAGGATGCCATTTATTCAATGCATGTAGTATTGCCATCATTTCCTTCTCATAAATGGGTTTGTGTAAGTCCTTTCCCTTGAGTGGCTAACTTTCAAAAGCTAGGGGCCTTCCTTCTTGCATTAGGACATCACCGATTCCATTTCCCGAGGGATCAAATTCCACAATAAAGGTTTTTGTGAAGTCTGGAGTGGTCAAGACAAGAGATTTGCACATCACCTCTTTAAGTTGTTCAAAAGCTTTAGTTGCCTCTATATTCCATGAAAATGCATCCTTCTTAGTTAGTTCCATTAAAGGTGTTTCTATTCTTCCATAGTGCCAAACAAACTTGCGGTAGTAACCTGTCAAACCCAAAAATCCTTTAAGATTCTTCAATGTTTTGGGAATTGGCCAATCCATCATGGCCTTAATCTTGTTAGGGTCTACCTTGACACCTTCATGAGATACAATATGACCCAAATACTCTACCTCCTTCACTCCA
>SNQJ01S0020236.1:0-35707 GCA_010110895.2 Picea sitchensis
GTATTTTCAGTAGCGGGATGTTTTGAGCATGACTCCATAGCCCAACAACAAGGCACTGAAGCTGCGGAATGAGTTCTTAGAGCATCACAGGGACGACTCTATCCCCCATGGAGCCTAATGTTAGAAACATTTCTTGTCCTAGGCACAAGAGTATTCGGGTCTGCAAATTGTACGAGGAGCGCCCAAGCGCAACATGGAAAAATCTCGTTTCAAGCTTCCAGCTAGTAAGCGAGCGAAATTATATTGACGACGGTCCAGATCCTTTCAGAAGATCATATCGACGGTCAGCGGGAAATCATGGATAGTAGATTTGCACCGAGATTGGCGCAAATAGATCGCGCCCATATTGTATGCAGGGAAGAATAGCAACCGTCCATCCGAGGGACGTGTGGCGCGAGATCCAGTCGCGTCAGATTTTCGGCAGTCGCGAGTTCGAAGGGTGAAAGTTCCATATCACTCTGTATCGTGAAGCCTCGAACCCTGAAGTGTTGATAGCGCCCAAATTTGGGCCCACAATATCAGGGGGCAATCTTAGTCGTCCTTTTGAAGCGGACACCTGGCGCGCGATTAGGCTCCCCGCCTTTTTTCCCATCACGGTTTCGAAGCGCAAAGAGAAGCTCCCTCATATCCCGATGCGCGAAGTAGCGAGAGCGTCCAAGACCTGGGGCCCACCGCAGCGTCGGGTGAGTTTGGGACCGTCAGATTTGAAGGACACGTGGCTCTCAATTGAGCCATCTCGGCGTTTCGCCCATCGCAACTATGATAAGAAAGGATCAATTCCTTCCTATTCACGAATGCTGAAAGCCCCTATGGAAATAAAAGTGGGGTCACGGTCCGTGGTCACTTGGGAAATAAAAGAGATAAGCGAAAGGGGCCAAAAGCATTGAGTCCAGTCACCGAAAGGATCATCGCGATTTCCATGTGCCAGCGGATACGATTTCGCTCCCGGTTTCCGCTTGGAGTAAATGAAGGCAAGAACGGATGGTTGAAACCTCCTTTCATTCATTGAATATGATATATGGAGGGTCTGGAAAGTGGTTTGTTCGAAGGAGTTCTGTGTACTGATTGTCTAAAGAATCCATGCCGAAGTCCTCGATTAGACAAAGAAGTCTGCACATGCCATTTTGGCCTTTAATGTTTCGGCTACCTCCCCTGCAAAGGCCATGCGAAGTTAAGGTAGCGTCTGCCATAGGCGCACGATCATCCTGAGTCTGCATGGGCAGACTGTCAGAAGACATGCAGACACAATATTTTAATGCAATGTCTTGTTTTTGTTGCTGTTGTTGTTTTGGAATATATGTAGGCGTTTTCACCATTTTTGTAAGCATTGATGGTTGAGCAAAGCTCCCGATTGTAAAGTTTTGATGAAGCACTGGTCGCTCTGGTTAATGTATAAGGCATTGGAGACTTCTTACTTTATGGATGTCAACCTCTTTTCCATCTCTTTGTTTACTGTGTTAGAACAGCTCGGAATTGGAGGATCCAGTCGAGTTGTAGCTGTTATAGGATGATGTAGGTTGGATCACTGTAACAACTACATTGTTTCTAATCGGTTCCTGTGATTTTCTCAGCGCTGAAACAACTTGGAATTGAAGGATTCAGTCGAGTCACCCCTCAGCTCCTTAAAGCTCTGAACCAAGAGGATCTTGGTTTCTGAGTTTTTCATCCTCAAGCTTCCGAAGGCTTGTTGCCCGAGGCAGTCTTGCTCGCCCTTCTCACAAGTCTTCTCTCTGTCACCCTTTAATCCATTTACTGATAAAAGTTGGATCAAGACCTCCCTTGCTGCATACATACCAGGCCCGGTCTCTTGAGTCAAAGTTTTATCTTCTTGAGTCTTTACCCATTTGATCACCCCATTTATTAAACCGTGACATAAAAACTGATGGGTGTCGGGCTCTGCTCCTGCAAGCAATCCATGAGTGACTTCTGATGCTAACAGATTGTGATGAGACCCCATTTCTCGCAGTTGTGTAAATAAGATCCACTACCCTAGCTTGGTGACCAGATGATGATAATTTTATACTGCTAGATATTCATGATCATGATAGGCCAAATCGTGATGAGACCTCCTATCCTCCTACTAACCCCCTAAGAATTCATTATCATTTATTTTGTAGGTCCCCCTTTTCTTACAGAGAAGAATTTCATTTCTTTCTTAGGGGATCCCTAGGAGAAGCATCTAGAAGGTTTATATATAGGATTTTATCTTTTTTAATCCATAGCAATCCCTCTCGGCCTTCATCCCCTTCTTCCCATGAAATGAGGTACATGCCCCTCTTGGGTCACTAAATTCAAAGGGCCTAGAAGATGACAATATGATGGGAGTGTAATGAGTGGAAGGTGGTAATTATGGTCGAGAATGGTATGATAACCCCTCAAGGGATCCCCAGTCACAAAACTTCCCCAAAGGCTGTCCACTTACTAGGAAATCTATGACACTCACCAAGGTGAAACAAGGTCAAAAGCATAATTTCCATGCAGGCGTTCTATAGCAAAAAGTATCTTAAATACAACATGCTTAAATGCCTTTAATATTAGGGTGATTACCTGCCACAATACCTAACTTGTACCACATCGACAAAGACCCATCTGCCTCCCAGAAGCTAGATGGTGTGGTGGATGCGTTGAAAATCAGAATGTGGTGGTAGAGCATGCTTCCATATGTGCAAGTGGATATTCCTGGTCATGTGGTCTCTCTACACTCCACATTGGTAACCTGAGGGACTCAATACATTATCTCCTTAGTTATCCCACAAAATGGGGATAACAAGAACATTACACCCAATACTCAAATAACCACTAGTCCTCATATCATTGGTAGAAGGATGGGATAAATTTCTACCACCTCTTGTCCCCTCACCTAGGTGAGGTTTTCAAAGAAGAAAATATTTAATTATATGTTCTTATGCATGATAGGTAAAGCATGCGCTTGAAATATTTAAGTATCACACCCTCTATTGAAGGATACCATCAATTGTGCATACAAAGTTAAAAGGAGGGAGCTTGTGCTTGAGATCCACCTCCACACATATTTGAGGGTTTGGCTTGAAAGGGTTTCAATGACCATTTGGAATAAGCAACGTACCTAATCAATGGGAAAATAGGTCAACAAAAGGATGCAAGTCAATTCAAAGGATTGGAAACTACAACCAAAGAGAGCAATGGGCTTGATCACAATCAACACAGTTGAAATCCACATGCTAGGAATAAACATAATAAATACTACCCATAATACTCCAAGTACCAAACTATAACACATGGTGAAACATAGCGTTGAAAATGAACAAGATGCACACATTCTTCGACCCAAACCCCGAGTAAGAATTCAAGCAAATCCCTTTAGCCTCACAATTCAATAAATGTTAATCCCTAGATATTGAGTTATTGTATTTCTATTGTTATATTATTGTTGTTGTTATTGGTTGGTTAGACCATTTAATTGTAAATGTACCTTTTTATCCTATATATACGAAGGAGACCTGGTTTTAGTGAGGATGTCGTCTTGTACATTTGTTATATTATAAAAAGAGGTTGCCCCCTCGAAGAGGATTCTCATTCATTATTCTCTCATTATCAAGGCATGGAGTTACTTCTCTTTCTCTTTTTATGCTATTTGGGTGTTTTGGTGCATAACATTTGGTTTTAGAGCATACAATCCTTGGGGTTGGCTCCTTTAAACAAGTCATCTTGGTATTTTTGCTATAATTGTTTTTTTTAGATAGTTTCAGATTGTGAATTTTTGGGAGATTGAGGAGACACATTGAAGTATTTGTGGTAAAATATCGAGGGTTTGGTTTGTTATACTTTTAGAGATATAGCCTATGGAAATTAGGGTTTTTCACTACCCTTGAAATTAGTCTCAAACGTATCATTTTGGAATTTTCTCTATAACATTTTTTTGGGATGTTTCAAATAGAGAACATTTCTGGATATTGGGGAGACATAGTGAAGTACTTGTGGTAAAAATTTCAGGTTCTCGTTCACTATAATTTTAGAAATACACACTGTGGAAATTAGGGTTTTTGACTAATCTTGAAGCTAGTATCAAACATGTGTTCTTGGTAAAATTGTCATATATGAAGCTAGAAAATTCCAAATTGAGTGCCACTTGTTCCTTTGAAAAGAAGATATATCATAGTACTTATTGCCAAAATTTTTGAAGTATATTATAAAAATTGGACACGTGGAAGGCTGCACAAGTTTTCTCTCTAGAAAGGGAAAAAACACGTTTTGGGAAAGTTACCATAAATTTATCTTGGTACATTGGAATTTGGTCAAACCTATGGAATTATAGACAAGACATATCAGGCTAATACCGATCAAACTTTCAAACTCATAGGAGACCGAATTTTAGAGATACTTCAAGAGAAAGGTCGTCCAACAAGACAATCTACAAAATAGTGCTTTTAAAGGTACACTAACTTGAAATTAACACACACACACACACACACACATGGTGATTAAAAGTTTTTGATAAAGAGGAAAAATAAGAATATTATTATTTTCTCACATTGCAAAGGGTTTTGCAAAAACTTTTACACCTATTATGTGAGAAATCACATGTATAGACATATAACTAAACTAACCTCCTATGTATGAATCCAACAACATATCAAACATAACAAGAACAAAAAGAGAAATTGAAAAAAAATACACGAGATATACATGGTTCACCCAATTAGGATACATCCACAAGAAGATTGTCTTCTATTATCTCCAAAAACCTCCTTCAATCTTACAAGAGAACAACTCCACAATTACCCCATACAAATATAGAAGAATGCTTTAGAGAAAAATATGATGATCATATGTTATACCTTAAGAGGCACTCTTGGAATTACTATATACCAAGAGATATGAAGGAATTACTCTCACATATTGCATGTGTGATAATATAATTCTTCTTTTTATCATATCTTTATACAATATTCCTACCAAGAGTAAACTATTCCATAATAAATATGGGATATTTGTTTTATACTCTTTTATATAATATTGTGGAAAACTTCCAACATAATGTTAAGACATTATTACCTTCCAAGGCATATAATATATTCCAACACTCCCCCTTAATAATGGCTAGGAGAAAATCCTACACTAATGGAGGAAGGAGTAATTACTAATGCTCCCCCTTGATGAAAACTTCCCTCATCCTCAACAAAGAGAGAATATGTACAAACTTTACCTTTGCCATGGATTTCGTGAAGATATCAACTGCTTGCTGCTCAATAGGACAATATACCAGAGAGATAGTACCATCTGCAACTAGATCTCGAATATAATGTGCATCAAGATCAAGATGTTTTGTCTTGGAGTGATATACCAGATTATAAGAAAGTTGTATTGCACCTTGATTGTCACATCTAAACTCCGTGGCATATTTCTGAATCATTCCAAGCGCTTTAAGAACATGGTGTAACCATACTGCTTCTTTGGCTTCTCTGTATTCTACTTCACAAGAAGATAATGCAAGAGTCTTCACCTTCTTACTGGACCAAGAAATTGGACCTGAACCAAGTTGAAGTAGATAACCTATAGTAGACCGCCTGTCTGAACTGTCACCTACCCAATCATAATTTGTATAGCCAATAAGTGAAACTATAACACTGCTTGAATAAAATACACCATAATTCACTGTCCCTTTTAAGTATCACATAATTCTCTTGGCTGCCTACCAATGAATTTCACGAGGATGCTGCATGAAACTAGAAACCAGAATGACGACAAAAGAGATATCGGGCCTGTTGTGTGTCAAATATATCAAGCTTCCCATAAGCTGACGGTACAATGTAGCATCAACAAGAGAAGTAGTACATTCCACAATTAACTTGGCATCAGACTGAAATGGCGTGGGAGAGGGACTACAATCACTCATATGGAAATGAGTCAATAAATATGTTGCATACTTTGGCTGAGAGATAAAAGTACCATTGGCCATATGCCAGATCTGAAGACCCAAGAAATAGTGCAAGATGTCGATATCTATCATCTCAAACTGCTTTTGAAGATCACTTTTCATATTTTGAATTAACACAAGTTGGATGCCAGTGATAATAAGATCATCCACATATAATACACTAATGAGGACATGATCACGAAAGTCCTTGACATACAGATTTGGATCAGATATACACCGCTTGAAACCATTCTTCAATAAACATGCATCAATTTTATCATACCAAGCCCTTAGTGCTTGCTTGAGACCATACAAAGACTTGTGTAATTTGCATACTAAGTTAGATTTTTTTAGCAATAACAAAGCGAGGGGGTTGTTTCATATAAATGTCTTCATTAATATCACCATTCAAAAGAACACTTTTAACATACATTTGGTGTATTTCCCATTTATAAGATGCAGCAAGAGATAAAATGGTTCTTATTGTATTCATTTTAGAAACAAGAGAATTTTTTTCATTATAATCAATATCTTCTTGTTGATTAAAACCTTTTGAAGCTAACCTTGATTTATATTTTTCAATCTGACCTTCTACAGTAAAATTTGTTTTATATGCCCATTTACAACCAATTAAGTTCTTTCCCGGAGGAAGGGGAATCAGATTCCATGTCTTTTTATTTATTAGAGATTCATACTCAACAATCATAGCTTGTTCCCAATGAGGGTGACCCTTAGCTTGAGCATAAGTAGTAGGATCATATGTAGCTAATACTTTGGTCACAAGAGAAAAGTTAGATCTAGTTCTACGAGTATTGAAAGGATGAACGTTCTCACTACCTGCAAATTCAAGAGTTTTCCGGGCCCAAATAAGGAGATGAGAAGCAACATAAGTTACTTCAGGTGCTTCGGGATATTCAGGTGGAATACTTGAAGGGGAGGGTGAAATCATATCAACAGTAGGCACAACGATGGAATAATATCTAATAGATATACGTGTAACATGAGACAATGACACATGTAAGGTAACATGAGGTTCAATAGACTTAGGTGGTGGAGAGACGTCATTGAAGTGAACATCTCGCTGGATAATGGCACTTTGGGTAGAAGGGTCAAACAACCTGTAAGCTTTGGAATCCTCAACATAACCAATGAAAATAAATTTATGAGACTTGGGTTCTAACTTTTTCCATTTTTCATCAGGAATATGAGCCCAACATTCACTGCCAAATATATTAAAGTTATTTATATTCGGTTTTCTTCCATTCCATTTTTCCTTAGGGATAACATGCATGACTTCTTTTGTAGGAAATCCGTTTAAAATAAAGTTAACATAACAAATGGCTTCAACCCAAATTGTTTTATGTAATCTTTTAGAATATAACATACATCTAGCCATTTCAACCAAAGTCCTATTTTTTCTTTCAACAACCCCATTTTGTTGAGGCGTATAAGGAACAATATTTTGACGTTGAATGCCATGCTTAGACAATTATGCGTCAAATTATTTCTTAATGAATTCCCCCCCATTATCTGATCTCAAAGTTTTAATACCTTTACCAGATTCTTTTTCAGCAAATGATTTAAATTCTTGAAATTTAGCAAAGGTTTCACTTTTATGTTTCGGAAAATAAACTCATGATTTTTTGCTAAAGTCATCAATAAAAGTAAGAACATAAACTGTATGAGATAGAGAAGTAGTTTGAAGAGGACCACAAATATCACTATGAATTAATTGCAAGGGTTCTTTAACACGCCAAGATTTACCTTTTTCAAACATTTCTCTATTATGTTTATTGTTTACCAAGCACACATCCTTCACAAACACCTTTCGTAGACAAAATATTAGGCAAGCCATATGCCATTTTAGATAACAATTTCATTTTACCATAATTCAAGTGACCTAATCTTGCATGCCATAATTGAATTAATTCATCAACGTCGGCAACATAGGAATAAAATGGTTGTCTTTTAGTTGAATTAAAACCAACAAACTTATATCAACCAGTGTCATAATCAACAAAACCTGAAGAAACTACTTTGAAAGTTTGGTTGATATCTTTAAGAATATATTTATCCGACCAAGCTTCAAATTTATATCCTTTCTGACTTGCACGATAAATATAAAGCAAGTTGATGGGAATGTTTTGAACATGTAAACCATCTTCTAATTGATCATTAGTAACTTTAACATTACCAGAACCAATTACGCCAAGTTTTTTACCATCACCAATAGACACTTTTTGAGATGAGTGCTTATTTTTGTCATAAGATGTAAACAAAGAAGCATTTCCTGTCATATGTTTAGATGCACCAAAATCCATTATACATTCCACATAAGAAGAATTACTATATTGAACAAAAGACACACATAAAGCTACTTGTTGATCATTAGAAGCTTGCTTTTTAGCCTTAGCATTTAAGTGTTTTCCTTTATAGCAACTCTTTTCAAGATGATTAGTTTTACCACAATACTTACAAGAATCATATACTTTCTTCTTCTTACTAACTTCATGAGTAACATTAGAAGCATTATCATAATTATTAGTTGAAGAGTGTGAACAAGAACCTTTAGTATTAGGCTGAAAACGTTTCTTAGGATTCTTATTATTATGTCTCAATAGGGGTTTATTAGAAGTTAATTGACTTGAAGCAATCAACCTTTCTTGTTCATTTATCAACCCTTTACAAAATTCATCAAAAGTAGGTTTCATGGCACCTTTAGACATTTCAATAGCTCTATCCCTAGTTTGGATGAACATGTCAAAACAAGATGACAATTTATGTTCTACAAGAATGATTAATGCAATATTAGTCTTCTTATAATCTTTACCACAATTGTTTAATTTTTCATTTAAGGTTTTCAGTTCAGCAATATAGATTTCTATCCTATCAAAATTATTATGATCTAACTTATGATTTTTCTTTTCTAAGTAATAAACAGATACATCCTCAGATTTATCAAATAGAGAAGAAATATTTTTTCATACCTCAACCGGGTTGTATTCTGCCTCAATACTTACCTAAAGACTATCTGATACCATTTTTCCAATGAGACCTCTTGCTTGATCATATATTTCTTCCCAAATAACCATATCTTTAGCATTAGTGGGCTTCTTGTGTTCACCATTAACCAACCTCCAGAGATTCTTTCTACTGAGAACATCAATCATTTTTCTCTTCCATACAAGATAGTTAGAACCAACAAGTTCAGGAACACAAACTACTTATAAAGTAATTATGATGAAAAACTTAACAAGAGATAAACCCTAACTCAAATAAAGCTAGGAAAAAAAATGAGCAAACTAAAAAGATCTTACAAAAAAAAAATATTATTATTTAAAGTAGATTAAGGGTTTTGAGCCAAAAATTTGAAATGATCATAACACAATCAATATGGCTTAGAATTTCTATTATAGATGGTTTATGAAAATTTCATGGTCATTCTGCATCCATCAATGTAGGAGGAAGATCTAAAAAAATCTAGATCTGAATAATCAAGAGATAGATCTCCTTGAGGAGAATAAAATTTCTATAGAAAAAACAAATCAAGAAACATGCAAAAAATCTACAAAATAAGGGTTAGGGTTAAAAAGAAAACTCAAACATATATAATCATGCCTAGATCTAAAGAGAAACCTAATGAATACTATATTTGATGGAAAATCTACAAAAAATAGCAGTGCCCAAAATAAAATATGAAGATAACCGTGTTGGATAAAACTATAGAATGTGGTAGATCATAGACACAAAGATCCGATACCATGTGAGAAATCACCGGTATAGAAAGATAACTAAACTAACCTTCTATCTATGAATCCAACAACATATCAAACATATTAAGAACATAAAGAGAAAAGGAAAAAAAATACACCATATATACGTGGTTCACCCAATTGGGCTACGTCCACAGGAAGGTTGTCTTCTATTAGCTCCAGAAATATCCTTCAATCTTACAAGAGAGAAACTCTAGAATTACCCCATACAAATATATAAGAATGTTTGAGAGCACATGATGATGATCACATGTTATACCTTAAGAGGAACTCTTGACATTATTATATACCAAGAGATATGGAGGAATTACTATGACATATTGCATGTGGGATAATATAATTCTCCTTTTTATCATCTCTTTATATAATATTCCTACCAAGAGTAAACTATTTCATAATAAATATGGGATATTTGTTTTATACTCTTTTACATAAGATTGTGGACAACTTCTGACATAATGCAAAGACATAATTACCTTCCAAGTAATATAATATATTCCAACATATTAAACCTTCAAACAAATCACACATGGCACCTGAAAATGAAGACTTAGGACACCAAGTATTCCTATTGATGAATCAATTTAATGAAATGGGTGATGTGTTGAAAATGTTGATTTGACACATTTTCAAGAATTACTTAAATGGGAAATGGACCAAAAGATGGAACAATTACACAATTCCATGGCAACCATGATTTTACATACTCTAGATGAGAGGCTCCCTAAAGGCGATATTGGGACACAATGAAATCATGAAAATAGGGAGAACACAATTGTTGAACCCGAATCACACATGGGGAAAATTTTAACAAATGTCGAGAACACAAAGATTGAGTCCTAGAATCATAATTATTCATCATCCCAAGATCACATCACTAGGGGTTCAACTCAACACCAAGTAACTACTTATATCCAAAGATTGATATGAGGAAATTTTATGATAAAGATCATATAACATGTATATTCCAGATGGAACAATTATTTGATCTACACCAAGTTCCAACTTTGCAAAAGGTAACTCTTGCATCATTGTGTTTAGAACCTGATCAATTTGTTTGGTACCAATGACTTTGTGAATGAAAAAATTATTATGTTGTCTCTTGGTCCATTTTTATGGATGAATTGATAACACATTATGGGGATATTAAGAGAAACAAAATATTTAGTCAATGGATAAATCTTTAGGAAATAGGTCCAATTACAAATCACATTCAACAATTCCAAAAGTTGAGTCTCAAGGTAAAGAACAATCTAGATGATAATTTGTTAGATCTCTTTATGGGAACTTTAAAGGAAAACATTCAACATGAGGTGTGCCACTTTGAACCTAAATCCCTGGAGCATGCTTTTAGTGTGGCAAGGAAAGTGTAAAGTAAAAATATGCCACTAGAAGGGTGCCTCTAACAATTATAGAGAGCACCATGTTCCCTATCCTAACCTCACCCTACAAGGTTGACACATCAACAAATGGATGAAGAAAGAGTAAAGGGATTATGTTTCAATTGTGATAGTAATTACAATAATGGGCATAAATGCGGTGAGAAAGATTTATTCTAATAGATTGTGAAGATGAAGAAGACTAAGAACTAGAATTGTCACAAGATTTAGAATTGGAAGAGACTGATCCAACAATATCTTATCATGCATTGGATGGCATGAAAATTCCTCAAACTCTCAAGATAAGAGGATATATTAAAAATGAAAAAAAGGTAACAATTTTGATTGATTCTAGTAGTACCCATAACTTCATTAATTACAAACTATCCAAAATTCGCAATTACTTTATATATCCAACACCATAGTTTCAAGTAATTATTGCAGATGGAGGAAAAATAAATTGTTTAAGGAAGTGCCATAGTATTAAGCTCACTATGGGGGAGTATGTATTGGATAGTCTAATGATTTCAATCCAAAATGGGTGGTGTTGATGTTGTATTAGGGGTAAAATAGTTACAAACATTGGGAACAATGGCTCTTTATTTTCAAGAACTTTTCATAAGATTTTCCTCAAAATTCAAGGAAATTAAACTTAGAGGTATCCAAGGGAAACCCTCTAAAGTGATAATCTCTAAAAACATGACAAAATTGGTAAACAAGGGACACCATGGTGTAATTTCATAATTGTGCTCACTAGATGTTCAAACATATAGACCCTCTGCTACCATGGATCTCCAAAAGGTTATCAAAAACCATTCTAAATTATTTGGAGAGATTCCTAAGGGTCTTCCACTGGCTCAAGATCATGACCATGCTATTCATTTGCAATTGGGAAGTGTACCACATAACATTAGGCTTTATAGGTATATACAAAAAATAGTGATATTGAGAGTATGGTTCAAGAAATGTTAGAGGTCTACATTATTCAACCTAGATAAAGTGATTTCTCTTCACTAGTGGTGATGGTTTACAGAAAATAAATTTCATGGTGTATGTGGCCAGATTATAGAGAGCACCACAAAATGACAAATAAAGATAAGTTTCATATTCTTGTCGCTAATGAATTATTAGATGAATCACAAGGAGCAATTTTCTTTACCAAGTTGGATATTTGTTCTGGATGTCATCAAATTAGAATGAGGCAAGAAGATATCCCTGAAACAACTTTTAGAGAACATGAATGTCATTATGAGTTTTTGGTGATGTCATTTAGTCTTACTAATGCACCTTCCACATTTCAAAGCTTGATGAATTCTATTTTCAAATCCTTCCACAAAAAAAATTGTGTAAGTATTTTTCGATGATATACTATCTACAATAAATCTTGGGAAGAGCATGTACAACATATTGACATGGTCTTAAAATTGTTAGAAGAGCTATAACTATATGTGAAGCCTTCCAAGTTTTCCTTTGGGGTCTAGGAAGTGAAATATGTGTGTCATATTGTATCTCATGAAGGTGTCAAAGTGGACCATAACAAAATTAAAGCTATGATGGAATGACCAATTCCCAAAACCTTGTGGAATATTAGAGGATTCTTAGGAATGACGAGCTATTATCACAAGTTTTTCAATAATTATGGTCAAATTATAAAAATTTTAACAACATTATTAAAAAATGAGGCATTTTCTTGGACTTAAGAAGCAACCACATATTTTGAAAAACTTAAGGAGGTTATGTGTACAACTCCTATCTTGGCCATGCTTAAGTTCAAAAAACCTTTTATTGTGGAGTGTGAATCCTCAAGGCATGGAATTGGTGCAGTTTCAATGTAAGAAGGAAGGCCCCTTACCTTTGAAAGCAACCAACTTAAAGGAAATAACTTACTCAAACATGTTTATGAAAAGGAAATGTTGGCCATATTACATACAATTAAGAAATGACACCCTTACCTAATAGGAATACACTTCAAGGTAAAAACATAATCATGATATTTTGAAGTAATTCTTGGAACAATGATTATCTTTAGAAGAGAAACAAAAATGAGTTATAAATATGATATGTTATGACTTTTAAATTATCTAAAAAAAAGGAAAACAAAATGTGGTAGTATATGAACTTTCAAGGAAAGAAGAAGACATAGAGGGATTATTGTGTGCTATTTCCAATCCACATTTTGATTGGGTGGAAGAAGCAATGATAGAATGGAATAAATATTAGAAGGTATGCAAGATAATTCGACAAGTACAAGAGGACCAGAATGCATTAGATAAATTTGAGTGGAATAATGATTCATTGTGGTATCAATATCACCTATATTTATGTAATATTTCCCAACTCAAACAAAAGTCCCTTTTGGAATTACACACTTCTCCTATAGGTAGACGTTCATGGTTCCTGGAAAATTTATTGGAGATATTACAAACCCACCTAGAAATTATTTTCTTATGTTCATTAGTCTATGTTGAGGGTGTCCCTTGGTCTGAGATATTATCCCCTAGATGAGGGTGCCACATTCGTTTTAGTCATTACTCAGTTGTACATCAAATAGACTAGTGGAATCAAGTCTCACATACCAACCTAGGTATTATCACCAAGTGTTGCATGCTCACCTTGGAATCATCACCAGGAGGGCACACTTCACATGCATGAGGCTAGGAGAGTGCTACACATGTGCATGCATGAGATTCCCTTCGCTCCACTTGTGTGAGATAGTTAACTTATGACTACATGGCTAGTTAACTAGGATTAGGTGGTAGTTTACTCAGGTTTCTGTCAGTGTATGTTCACATATCTCTATAAGAATAATATGGTGCATTAGTTTGAGCATGTAGCTTATAGATATTGTAAATTATTCACTCTTTGAGTGTAGATTATAGTGGAATACAATTCTTTTCATTATTTCTCTCCAACTCTTCTCTTCTTCTCTCAACTTTGCAAGTTTTTTGTTCATTGTTTCTAACTATATTCTTTGTGCAGGTTTCACTACAATTTCACATGGTATCAAAGTCCATAGGTTCTAGGAAGAAGGCACACAAATTATCTATTGTAGGTACAAAAGATTGAAGTAATCACAAAGGATGGAATTTTCATCATTTTCCATTCTTACCCCACACAACTACTTCAATTAGAAGCCAAAGATTCTTCTTTTTCTCAGAAGTAGAGGCTTATGTATAATCAATATGGGAACCAAAGCAAAGCCCAATTTCACTGATGATAAATATCATTTTCTCAATAGACATGATATAGATTTCAAACTTATCTTGTCTATTTCTCCTAAATTACTATTCCATGTTGAATCATTCATAACTCCATATGAATTATGGACCAAATTGGAGGTCCTATTTGGGAAAAAGAATGATCATGAAGAATGCATGATAGAGAATTCCAAGATAAAGTTCATAAAAAAACCACCAGAAGAACAAGCTTCTTAGCTTCCTCCTGAAGAAGATTTTAGAGATAATACTTCTTGTCATTTAGATATAATTTATGAATATGATTCAAAAGTAAATGAGCATGCATGTGCTGATGTAGAACCAAGACCCAAAGGCACAATCCATCCTACCAACAATTGGTGATCTTGTGGGTGACCCTGTCGATCCTAGACGACAGAGATCCCAATTTGAGAGAGATCCACATGATTTCACAACCATAGAACCAATAATTCCAATGCATCACTATAGTTTTCTGGCATCCGAACCTTAGTCCCATAGATATGATGAAGGGAATCCTTATTGGGAAGCTATCAAGAATGAGGAACACAATTCCCTCATTGATTCTCTGTCTCCCAATTGGAGAAAGTGGATAGATACAAAAATATCACTAGTGCATTTACTTCATTATATCTGTACAGACATATACATATTCAACAAAAAATTCACTGAGAAAAAACTAACACATTTGCGAGGTCTCCTTGGAATGAAGAACTCAACTGCAAATAAACAGTCCTAGTCAACGTTGTATTTTGAAGGGGGGTTTTGTTCCCATGTGGTTTTCCATATTTCCTCTTTTTCATTTGTTCTATGTTTCTTAGATCCATTATAAAATGGGTACCTTACATGGTTTCTTGTTGTGACCCATTCATTGTGTACTCCCTAGTAGTACTTCAGGGGGGGTATTGGAGATATTACACACCCACCTAGTAATTCGTTTCCTATGTTCATTAGTCTATGTTGAGGGAATCACTTGTTCTAAGATATTCTACCATAGATGAGGGTTCCACATACTCTTTAGTCATTACTCAGTTGTACTTTAGTTAGACCAATGGAGTCAACACTCGCATGGAAAATTTGGTATTATCACCAAGTGTTGCATGCTCAACTTGGAATCATCAACGTAAGGGAACACTTCAAATGCATGAAGCTAGGAGAGCGCTACACATGTGTTTGCATGACATTATCTACACTCCACTTATGTGAGCTAGTTAACTGATGACTGCATGGCCAATTAACTAGGACTAGGTGACTTCTCACTCAGGTTTTTTTTTTGTGTATGTCCACATCCCTCTAAAAGACTACTATGACACATTATTTTGAACATGTAGCTTATATCTATTGTAAATTATTCACTCTTTGAGTGTGGATATAGTAGAATACAATTATTTTCATTCTTTCTCTCCAATTCTTCTGTTCTCCTCTCAACTTTGCAAGTTTTGTGTTCATTGTTTCTAGCTAGATTCTCCATGCAGGTTTCAATACAATTTCAAAAACTTACCACGAGATCAAGAATGATTTTTTCTGGGAAGGTCTTAAAATTGATGTTCAAAATTTATGGCTAAATGTTTGGTTTTCCAACATAATAAGGGAGAGAAAATCAACACCCCAAGTCTCCTATAACCATTAGCCATACCAATTCAACATTGGGAAGAGGTTGCAATGTATTTGATTACAAGTCTACCCAAGTATGAAGGAAATAATGAAATCATGGTAGTGGTGGATTGAATCACAAATTATACCCATTTTTTCTCTCTTTCTCATCCTTTTAAAGCAAGTACAATAGCTACAACATTAACGAGAATAATTCAGAAGCTACATGGAATCCCTGAGATTATTGTAAGTGATAGCGATCCAATTTTCACTAGTAACTTTTTGACTAAATTATTTTCTTGTTTGGGTACTCAATTGGATAAGAACTCCTCTTACAATCATCAATATGATGGGATAATTGAGATTATAAATACATGTCTTAATCACTTCTCAATCGTTAGATCAAGCAGTGGAAGGATGGCGTAATCACTTCGACGAATATCACTCGAGGGGAGTTAAACAACTTGGGATTTGTAATATCCCGAAGTCCCAGAGTGTTGAAGTCCCGAAATGAATAAGGAACATCCATCTCAACACTTCATTAATTCATGGCCATTGAATCAACTAGTTGAAGGATAGCGTAAGATAAGGAATTAACTGACAGTAAGCAATCATCGTCACTTTATGACTGCTTCGACATGTATCACTCCAGGGAAGTTTAACAACTGGAGAGTTGTAATGTCCCAGAGTCTTGGAGTAGCGAATTCACACGTTCCGTTGATTTGAGACCCTCCAGGATTTATTGTGACTGTCCGATTTAATAGTGGAAGGATAGAGTAAGAGCTCCGGTGAGTATCATTACGAGGGATTTGAGTGACTTGGGAGTTGTAATGTTCCAGAGTCCTGGAGCCCTGAAGTCCCAAATTGATTAAGGCCATCCATATCAATGTCCAATTAAGTCATGGCCGTCAATATCGTTGAATCCTCTAGATGAGTCAGGATCATCTATTCGACGGGAGATCAAATCTCAACCGTTCGATCTGCTAGTGTAGCTAATAGAAGGGGTTAAATGAAATTTACTCCGGGAGAAGTTGGAATATTGAAAAAGGGAGAATAGCTGAAGGAAAACGTACGGAGGACTTGGCCCTAGTTCCGGTCTCATGATTAGGTAAAGGAGTCAATTATAGGCGTGAAGGGCCTAGTAATAACCAATCCCTCAGACATTGTGTTCAAACAAGCTCCTATGTAGAAGAATATAGAGGAAGGTGCTAAAGAGTGAATAAGCCAGTGGTTTAGAGACATGGTCACAAGGAAAGTTGATTGAAGGAAGCGCTAGTGCATAATTTGAATTCTATACCAATTAAAGGAGTTGTGGAGTATTTCAACAAGATCCTATTGCAAAACAAAAGAAAAGGGGATGAAAGTGATTTTTTTTCGGGAATCCATCACTTTCATCTCAAATATCGAATTCGGGAAAGATTACAGTAATTGGAAAGATGATTCAGAGGAGGATAACATGGAATTTTTATAATATGGATAATAATAAAATATTCTTCATGAATTTAAAAGAAAAAGGACTTGTAGCATTGTTTGGCATTTTTTTTTATAATATGCATAATTATAACAAAATGGTTGCTTGCACATTTTGCAGAATTAGGAGGTGTAAAAATATCATTTTAGTATAAGAATGCATATTCAAGAAATGGAAGAAGGAGAGGGAGATTATAGCCATGATAAAGAGGCCAAAGTTCAAAATATCAGTGTTTATAATGCATAGACAAAATCCAACATACACCAGGCCAAAGGGGATCAAGAAACATTGATAGAGACTGCGAGAAGCCTGAAAATAGAAGTGCAGAGTTACAAAGAAGAAAATGAGAGACTAATAAGATATTAAAATCAGATAAATACTCAAGTGATGCAAAGATTAAATCAGTTGTAGAGGAAAACACATAATGGATCAAACTCAAAACAGGAAGAAGAGGGAAGATGCCATGACTGCAGAAGAAATGGTTATTCAAGAAGAGCTAGAAGAAATCATTGACATCACTCACCTCCCTACTCAACAAGGACATTTTATGCATATGAAGATTCCATAAGTAGTCCAAAGGTGTCTCCCATTAGGCACCAAATAAGAAGACCCAAACTGGATAGTTTGCAAGGAGAGCTGAGGAATATTAAGCCACCATCCTTTGATGGTGAAAGAGAAAGGGAAGATGATGCTAAGGCATGGTTTCTTGGACTCATGAGGTATTTTCAATTACATAACTACTCATCAAACCTAGAAGCTAGAATTTCCACATACAATTTACATGGGAAAGATGTTATGTGGTGGGATCAACTGAAGCAAGTTGAGCATATTAATGAGAATAGGATCACTTGGAAGCAATTCAAGAAATATTTTAATAAGGAGTACCTTTCAGAGAACTTATATTACAAGAAAATGCAGGATTTATTTGAACTCAGACTGAGAAGCATGACCATGGAAGAGTATGAAAAGAAGTTCATGGGGCTGCTAAAGTATGTGGGGTTTATAAAATATGAGAAGGTGAAAGTACATAGGTTTTTGAGTGGAATTCCATCCTTTTATAAAGAGAAGGTTCAATATGATGAACCTATGAATTTGAATGAGACTATTAGGAAGGATAAGTACTTGTATGAGCAAGGAAAGGGCAGAGAGTCTTTGCAAAAATATTGGAAGGATAAGAAGAAGGAGAAGTCTGATCAGAGAAAGAAAGGATTCAAACCTCCTTTCAATAGAAATATCCCAAATAAAAATCAACACGACGAGTATGCTAAGGATGAATCCAAGACAGAAGACTCCTTGAGAAAAAGGGGAAGACCACCAATCCAATGTTGGGGATGCAAACAATATCACCTGTACAATGATTTCCCTCACAAAAAGGACAAAGTGAAGACCATGCACATCATCCAAGAGGATACAACAGTAGAAGACGTGGGAATAATATATTCACCCTTATATTATCGAAAAACATAGTACTAATCCAATATGATTAAGGTGGAAGGTAAAATCATTAATCAACCTGCTTCTATTTTAGTTTATTCAGGAGCAAGTCATCGTTACATCGATCCTAAAATAGTGGATAGATTACATTTGGATAAAAGTAATCTTGAAAAATCAAGTTTGGTTAAGCTAGCCACTAGAACCAAATGGAGAATCCATGATATGGTCAGAGGTTGTTCCATAAGTCTTAATGATGTGAATACTAATTCTGATCTAAATATTATACCATTGGGGTCTTATGATATTCTAATTGGAATGGATTGGTTGGACAAGCATCATGTTGTCCTAGATTGTCATAACAAGACATTTACATGTCTTGACAAAGAAGGAAAATAGAGAAATGCGAAAAGAGTTCCAAGACCCATCTCTATAAGGGATATTTCAACCTTACAACTGAAGAGATGTTTCAAAAAAGGATGTCAATTGTATGCAACTCATGTGGAGGAACCTGTAAATACAAAGGGGCTAAGCCTTGAATAATTTTCGGTACTACAAGAATTTGAAGATGTATTCCAATAAATACCCGGGTTTCCACCAAAGAGGGAGATAGATTTGTATATTGATTTAGTTCACTAGAATTAAAAACACCTTACATAATTAGTACACTAGAATTAAAAGAGTTACAAATGTAGTTGGAAGAATTGTTGAAGAAAGGGTACACACATCCAAGTGTTTCACCTTGGGGAGCACCAATACTCTTTGTAAAAAAGAAGGATGGAACCTTGAGGGCGTGTATTGACTTTCGACAACTGAATAAATCTGTAACATCCCTGACCACCAACAGGCTGGTAAATGATACCAAACACAACCTTAACTTAGAATTTTGAGCTATGATACTGAAATGTAACATCCCCGGCCATCAACCCACTTGCCAGGCAACGCTACTACGTAGAACATTATCATACTTATATATATAACATGCATATTAAATCTAATTAACAAATTGTTCTAAACAATACAGAGAAAGCACAAGATTACTGCTAATATACATCATCAAGGACATTAACAATAATTCATATGCACAACATAATACACGATAACATATAAGAATCACAGGCATGCAAAACATAATATTAAGCACAAACTGATACTTATATTTGAAACTGTAGTAATTCCACCAACTGCGTGTAGACCTTCCACAAACCTCCCAGCCTTAGACCGCGCTGCTCATCACTCTCAGTAGTAGGTCACCCCTGAGCTGGGACTAAGCTCCACCGGGTAGGGAATCCTAGGATAGGCAAAGTCAACGAAAGACACATAGTTACGTAGGAAGGATTCTCTCCCAGGAGTCACTTATGCCCACTGCTCACAGAACCTCATTAGCCACATGCCTGTCCCACCCTAGGAGTATACACCTTCATTGTCACCCGGATAGTCCTTCAGCTGCTAAACCTCCATTGCCTTGGGCTTCAACAATAGAACGGACCAAAAGTCTCTGAGCTCTGTGGAAGCTACATGATGCCTTCTAGGAGTTCTCACTTCCTCCGCGCACTCTCTCACCTGGAGAGAGTCACTCACAAGCTTGGAAACCTGTTCTTTTGACCAATTCCAGCAGAGTGAGGACACAACAACAAGGCTCAACAATGCACAGTCAATGGAAACAACCTCACATGGTCAGGAACTGTGCGGGCACAACAATCCACTATGATAGCACAACACGACTAAGGTAATTTCGGGTTTCTTAACCATGCAACACAGGATGGGTTCACGGTTCTGGTTTCGTATATGCATGAGGGTGTACAGATATCCCGCACATAGACTTAACGATTCATGTAAGAATTCCCTAGAAAAAACACTGAAACAAAGGTCAATCATGGACACCCGCGAGTTCATACGGAGGATGGAAAATGGGAGGTCGAACCCCCAAAACGGCTCCCTTCTTTGGTTTTAACTGCATGCACCCAGGTCAACACCTGTCTGCTTGGGGCTGCATGTTCCCCATTTTTCACACGTTCCCTCTTCCAGGAACTTAGGATAAAACATAAACATTTACACAACTTTGGAATAATATTTAATTATTATCTCCAAGGTCTTAAGGTCTTAAGCTTAGCCCTTCTCCCAACCTTTCAACCCCCTCTTCCTTACCCAAAATTTGTGGAAGATTAGTCCCCCATCACTTATTCATCGTGGTCGGTCCACACACAGAGATGTTTTTATATTAATAATGTGCATCATTACATGTACAGAAACCACGCTCTTGGCCTTCAACACTTAGGCTCTCTGGCCTAATAAACACATAATCCCACCAGCTTATATAAACTTGGCTCACCGGCCTATAAAACATAATTATAATTCATAATGAAATTGGGGCACATCCTTGGGGTATTACAAAATCCACTGTAAAGAACAAGTACCCTCTACCCAAAATTGATGACCTCTTTGATCAACTAAGAGGGGAAAATATATTTTCAAAGATAGACTTGAGATCGAGATACCACCAGGTAAGAATCAAGGAAGAAGACATCCATAAGAAAACCTTTAGAACCAAGTATGGACATTATGAATTTGTAGTGGTTCCATTTGGATTTTCCAATGCACCGACTATCTTTGTGTGCTTAATGAATGGCATATTCAGAAATTATTTGGATAAGTTTGTCATAGTATTTCTGGACGACATAGTTGTCTATTCTAAGTCAGAGGAAGAGCATGAACATCACCTACGATTGGTATTGCGAGTTCTAAGGGAACATCAATTGTATTCCAAGCTTAGTAAGTGTTCTTTTTACCAAGAAAAGATCCATTACTTGGGACACATTATTTCATAAGAAGGTATAACAGTGGATCCAGAGAATATTGTAGCCATTAGAGGATGGCCAACACCCAAGAATGTTTCAGAAGTCAGATCTTTTATGGGGTTAGATGGTTACTACAAAATATTTATAACAGGGTTCTCTAAGATTGCTCATCCCATCACTTCCTTGCAAAATAAGGGAATTAAATTTGAATGGACAATAGAGTGTGAAGATAAATTTAATTTGTTGAAAGAATTACTTACTAGTGCTCCTATTTTAAATATTGCTAACCCAAATGGAATTTTTGTGGTATGTACAGATGCATGCAAGGAAGGACTTGGTGGATTCCTCACTCAAAATGGACATGTCATTGGTTATGAGTCCAAAAAGATTAAAGAGCATGAGAGGAACTATGCCACACATGACTTGGAACTTTCTTCCATTGTTCATGCTTTGAATATGTGGGGACATTATCTCATGGGGAAGAGGTTTGAATTAAGAATATACCATAGTGTTCTGAAATATCTTTTTGAACAACCAACTTTAAATGTCAAGAAGATGACATGGATGTAATTTTTAAGTGAATACGATTTTGACATCAAGCATATCAAAGGAAAATAAAATAAAGTTGTTGATGCACTTAGTAGAAGAGTACATCTCATGCATTCTACAACTGTTAGTATGCATCAGTCAAATTTAAAGAGAAGAATTTTAGATGCTTTTGTAATAGACCAACATTACCTATAGGTAAAGGAAATATTACAACAAGAAAATGTAGAACAAAAAATTAAAGAATATGAGATGAAGGAAGATGGATTACTTATGCATAAAAATATATTTATTGTTCCTAGTTACGAAGAACTTAGGAATTTGGTATTAAAAGAAATGGATAATGTTCTATATATAGGGCATCCTGGTTACGAGAAAACAATTGTAGAAATAAGAAGCCAATTATTTTGGCCAAGAATGAAAAAATATGTTGTTGATTACATTTCCAGATGTATGGAAAGTCAGAGAGTGAAGGTTGAGCATAGACACCCAATAGGTTTGCTGCAACCATTACCAATTCCATAGAAGAAATGGGAAGTGGTAACCATTGATTTTATAACTAAATTGCCCAGGACAACAAGACAACATGATTCAATCATGGTAATGGTTGATAAATTGACAAAGGATGCTCATTTTGTTACTGTAAAAACGACTCATACAACAACTAATATTGCATACATTTACATGAGGGAGATTTCTAGGTTGCATGGGATACTTAAGGCAATTGTCTTAGACAAAGAAACAAAGTTTACTTCAAATTTTTGGAGGGGATTGTTTAAAGGAATTGGTACAAATCTGAAATTTATCATAACATACCATTCACATTCAGATGTGTAGACAAAGAGATTCAACCAAGTAATTGAAGACATGTTGAGAGTGTATGTAATGGATAATCCATCTAAGTGGGACGATTACTTGCACTTGGTTGAGTTTTCCTATAATAACAAGTATCAAGCTTCATTGAAAATGAGCCCATTTGAAGCTTTGTATGGTAGGAAATGAAATACTCCAGTGAGTTGGGACAACTCAATAGAGTGGTACTTGGGCTAGAATTGCTTAAGGATATGGAAGACCAGATGGTTAGAATTAAGTAGAATTTAAAGGCAACTCAAGATAGACAGAAAATTTATGCAAATAAGAACAAGACTATTGTGTCCGTTTCGTCACTTGGGTGAGAAAACCTAGGGCACTTACAAGTCTATTTGGGCCTGCTAGACAAGACATAGGTTAGTGCACGAGTTAGATAATCTAAGCACATGAAATAAACTAAAAAAAACTAAGGAAATAAAACTAAAATGCATAAGAAACTTTGAACCAAAATCAACCAACCAAATGACCAATATTATGCCACTAATGGATAACTATATTAGTTGGAAAACACCGTAGAGAAAGGAGGACTTATGGATCCCCTCTTCCTCCTTGGGAGGGCTCTTGAGTTCCATATTTGAGAGCTCTTCTTACAATGATAAACATGAAAGAAAATGGAGAAGAAATCCAAGCCTATTCCCTCAAGAGGTGAGTGGAATAACTTATTGAGATGTTGCTAGAATGCTCCAAGAAAAAAAGAGGTTTCTTGAGGGAGGATTGGGGCAGAATAACGATACTATGAAATTGTTAAATTCTTAGTGCAACCATGGCCTCCATTTATAGCATGTCTTTGAGGCAATATCCAACTCATTCTTAGTGTGAATAAGGGGCCCTTTAGGGCACCCTTTGGTCTTTGACCAGCCCCCCATTCGGATTCAGCTCAGATTTGAGGGTCAAATCAAGTTGGGAGTTGGTCCATAAGTGGTTGAGGGGCCGACAAGAACCATACATGCACTGTTCATAGGAGTGCATGAATTTTCTCGTACACAGTCGCACATATGGTGCATGTGCGCTCTACGAGATTCTTTGGTCCGCACACTGTGCACACACTTCCTTTAGTGGTTCAACGCATGCCAATTTTTGTCCAGTTGTATAGTTTTTTCCTCTTGGAAATGCATTTTTGGAAGTGCTGTATTTTTGTAACGATTTGCATGAAATTTTGCAGACAAAATTTCATTGATAACAGATGCCCCCTGATGTGTGAGGTTAGGAGCATACGTATAGCCAAAATCCATCAATGTTTCTTCTAGTGAGAGTACCATTGTAATGCCGAGTGTTGATAAGAACTGCAAGAGAGATCCTGTCGGAGGGAGAGGGGAAACCATGAGACCCAAATCTGTCTCTAAGGAGAGAAAATAAAAGTTGTATAGAAACGAGGTGGGCATGCCCCATGATCATGTCATGTAACTCAAAAATGTAAGATAGTAATTGAAGTTGTATGTTGATGTAGATAAATGAAACGCTCTCTGTGGTGGTTTGATAACGACAAATGACAATTCTGATGGTGAACATACTCTAAAAAGAGGCAAGGACGCCTGTAAGAAGTGTCGATGACTCGTAGGTATTGATGGCCTAACAAATTCAGAGGTCTTTGGCTAGTATAAAACAACTGGAATAGTCGCATAGTAAGACCCATCATAACATGAGATTTTGTTGAAGTCGAATGTTATGGGGTTCAACGACATCAGAGATAAATGATGGTTCTCTCTGTGCCATCCGAGACTCCTCATTGTAAAGGTAATGAGAGTCAAGATAATTTCGCCCTTCTGGAAACTGTGTTGATGTCGACAGAAAGGGTGACATGACTCCAAGAAGCAAAGGGATTCATGAAATCCACTAGATAAGATCAAGAACTGATAGGGAACATGAATGAAGTCAAGATGTGGTGAGACTCAATAATTCCCTTAGTTGGGGGTAGGTTTGAAGGATGATTGGAAGAAAACGTGAAATTGTATCTAGTGTTAGGGGGAAGAATAAACATTGGGTGAAATTGTGCCAGAGATGTGACAAAGTGGACAAACTCAGATATCAGGGGTACATTGACCGTGGGATACTTGGGGTTTATGGACGATGTCAACATGAGTAGAGGATAGTGAATTCCCTAACCAAGGGAGACATGGGTTGCTTTTTTGGAAAAGGAAAGCCGTCAAGGGTGACGACAAAAATCTAAGTAAATGAGGGAAACAAAGGATTTTTACAATTACCAAATAAATAAAGAATAATTGGGGATGAGTGTATAGATACAGAAATGGGTGCCCCAGTGCAATATGGCTTGGCCTGTGAGGGTGCAAGTTGCGTGGAGAACTGGTGGAGGGTGGGGGCCCCATTGGTGGGTTTCTATAAGAGGTAAATGAATGGAAGGCAATTTGCAGATGGGCAAACTGATTATGGATGAAACGGAGGGTTAATGATACTACATAGGCGTAGTCAAAATAGAACCACGATGAGATAACCTGGGAGTCCATTGGGAAAGCTGGAAAAATGTTGAGAAGGAGTATGTGGTTGATTCTTAGAAATGCGTAAGACTGTCGAGACTCCCATCCCTAGGGGGTGAAAGAAGCATGACTATCAAAGTGACAAGGAAGACTATGAATGGGACAACTCATGTGGGGGAGAGTGCTACCGGGTGACAGTACCAAACTACAATGGAGGTGAGAGTACTGCACAGCTGGATGTAGGTACCTGATCAAAATCTGGACAAATTTAGCTCAAAAATCAAAGTTCTCGGAATTGCCTCAAATCGAACAGGAGCGTAGCCCTCATCGTTACGAACCCAAAACAACTCATTTGGGATTAAACATACGTCGGATGAGAGAGATATCGCGATCTGCTCGAATCGCCAAACAGGGAAAAAAAATGTGCTGACTGTACAGTCCGTACGGATGCTGACGTGGCAGAGGATGTACGATGACGTGGCACATCTATACGCTGAGGTGGTAGTTGGTGATGTGGAATTCGTTGATTGGAAGATGTGGACGAATCAATTTGTGACACATGACATCTTTTTGGTCAAGTGGTTTGGTGCCACGTGGCCCAGTCGTGGGCTGCCACATGGCACCCTGTTATTGGGTTGTTTATTTAAAAGTTATGGAGTCCATGGGGATCGAACCCAGGACCTCCCCACCGGTCAAGTCTTTGCAAAGTCTGCCCTGCCAACGTGCCACATGGTGTTCCTTGTTATACATATATGTTTAAATTTATTTAAATTAAAACTATTGTGTATGTTGGCACGAGGGTCGGGCTGGGGCTTAGCCCCAGCCCGCGGTCTTGTGTATTATGGCATATGACCTGTCCACAATTTTTGGCGCGCGTTTTGAACGGTTAGCCTGTGGTTTCGGTGTTTACCATATGAACCTGTCATTAGTGCGCACGGGGTTTGGATTTTGGTTTAAATGGTTACAACACACACCCACCACTTGTCACAACCACATTCGCTTTTGGAACTTTGGCCCCTTTTCGTATGAGCGCGAGGTCACATGGTGACCCTTATGACCACGGTCTTGGCAGTTAGGGGCTTGGCGTGCCCTAACCGTCCTACAATTTCACCCATTTTTTGGTTACGCGTGGGTGCTAGGTTTTAGCACGAGTTTTTGCGTGTGTGCTAGGTTGGCCACACAGAGGTGCGTTTTGGCGAACCAGAGACAACAAGCTTGAAGGAAGAAAATGGCAGGAGGCCTATCTTCTTCATTTTTTGGCCAAATGAGGTGTTGAAAAAGCCCATCTAGGGGGTTTTGGACATTCTGAATCCATTGGCACTGTTTTCAAAGACATTTGAAGACTTCTTTTGCAGTTTTTTCACCATTGAAATTTCAGGAAGCTCGAGGGAGCTTGAAGCCCACATTGATTGAGGTCATGCTCAGATGAGTACAAGTTTGTTTTCTGTGACTGAATAGTCATTTTTGGCTAATTGTTATGCTCTGAACACATTGGGATAGGTTTCATATGCTGTTGAGGACTTTTACAGGTATTTTTTTCCACAAGGAAGCTCAGGGAAGCTCAAGGCCACATGTAGAAGAGGTCATGCCCGGATGAGCCATGATCCTTTTTCAGAGTTCTATTAGTCATTTTTGGGGTTTTTATGTATTCTGAACCCAATGGTACAGTCAGTATTTCCATTGGAGTTGAGAAACAGATTGTAAAATAATCTTTGACAAATTAATCCCAAAGAGCCAAGTCCATTGATGGAGGCTCAAGGAGATGTAGCCCAGAGAGGGGTGAACTCCTTTATCATGTTGTTCTTTTTGTGAGTGTTTGTTGGTTATTATTTGTTACAAGTTATTATTTGCTGTTGTATTTATGAAAAAAACATATTTAATCTTACAAAGACCTCACACATAAACACATAAAAGAAGATGCATAAACTTGGCACATAATTTATCTTGAATATTTTAACACATTGAGAAAGGTCCTGGAAAGTTTATTTTAATGAAGTAGAAGGTGCTTTCATAGCATAACAAGTGAGCCCACTATTTTCAGATCAGTACCCTAAAGAAAAATGTTGGAGGGTGTGATTGGGAGATGCAACTGATATTCAGAGGGAATGATTACATGACAATGTCGATCATATACCTGAAAGGGGTTGGGATGGTTTGTGATGACCAAGTACCTACACACATTAAAATTGAATACCTGACGTGAGAAATATATGAAGACAAAGAACATATAACAATTACTTGATAATTTTGAACATGAGCATGCGTACTTAGACGTGGTGTGAGAAAAATGTTCCCCCAGGGCTGAGTGCAGATGGTGACCCAGAGAATGTGACCATGTAGGTGGCATGACCTTGATCCCGTGACTGAAGACAAATCAAAAAACAAAGACTCCGAGCTCCTGTAATTGAGTGTGGAAGTTTGGAAAAAGGGACAATATATGGCTGTGGGGCCCACAATGCCACCTCATTTGTACCCTCTTCTATAGTGAATTGATGAGAGTATTTGGAGGAGGGGTAGGGGGAATCACTTTCATCACAAGAGATGAGGTGGTCGAAGGATTTTGAATAAGGGTTATTTGACTACGCCTATAGTTAATGATCAAGGGACACTGGTACATGAAATGGGAAAGTGAGTCCCAAAGAGAGCAAGGGAATCTCATTCGTTTGGTGATTGAGGTTGAGACATAATGGATGTCGCTGACATGGGTACCCAAAGGTGTTGGTAGAGATTTATCTTGTTGAAAGGTTTTGCGTACTGTCGTCAACATCTGTCAAAACTGAGGTAGAGTTGGGCAATGATGGGTGTATTGGCCATACTTTGAATAGATGGCACACACGAATTTGGTTCACAACCCTTTACTGCCTGTAGTAGGGGATGCTTTGGTAGTACTATATGTGCTTGGTGAAGCGATGAGTGATGTGGTAACTTGAGGGAGTTGGATCAAATTGCGTAACTCGGGAAGAGAGGGACATCGATTAGTGGGGTGTCCCTCTCTTTCACATAGTGCGCAAGGAGGTTGAACTCAGGGAGAAAGTGGAACAATGGGATATTTCTTCTTCTGTATACCCCCAGAGGTAGTGGTGGTGCTGGCAATTGGGGGTGAGGGTGGTGTGGCCGGATTTAGTACTGGAATCTGCATCGATATTCCCTTTGATTGGGGAGGGAGGGATGGTTGAGGAACCATCGCGGGTTGGTGTAGATACCATATCGGAATAGAGAGCACCATGTTGGGAAGGGTAAGCGTTGCTGCTACTTAAAAAGATTGTACACTCGGTGGGGGGTAGAAGAAGGGAATCTAAGTGATGGCTTGGGGAATTGTCTCCCAAACTAGGATTTTCCCCCAGAGAAGGGTGAAATTGGGGATAAGTGATGTCATAGGGTTCTCAGGTAATTCCTAAGGTAAATTTTCTTCAACGAGTGGGAGGTTGAGGGGTGGAGAAGCCTTAATGGGAGGAATTATATCTCCAGTTTCAGTTTCGTTAGAAGATATGACACACACTTGTGTTGAGGGGTGTATGAGCGATGATTCTCCATGGTATGCCCCCAACAAGGATGGATCTTTGAAAATTATGGGGCCCATATCCATGAGTGGATATGTGTCAGATATACTGCGGACAAGAGGTAATATGTTATCTATGTTGGAGGAGTGTTTAGGCTCGTAATGTGAAACTTGGTCGATGGTGATGATCTTCCCGTTGTGGGAGAACATCATCGTTCGAAACATAGAAGAGGACACAACAATCATAGCGTACATGTAGCTACGTCCAAACAATATGTTGTAATCGAGTGGGGTGTCGATAACCTCAATTTTGATAAGGATGGTTTTTCCCCCGAGTTCAACGGAGACATTTTGAAAGATCCCTTCAGGGGAAGATGGTCGACCATCGTAAGCTCTTAAAGTGATGGAAAATGGTATTAGCTCAGGGGAGCCAAGTTTCTGCCATACAATTTTGGACATGATGCATGTGAATGCACCTTCATCAATGATACATCGATCAACCATGATGTTCAAATATTGACTGGTATCTGGAAAGCTACTAAAGCAGAGAGATGCGGTTCCCCACAATCTAGATCAAATGTGATGAGTCTAGTATCAGCTGGGTCGACTTCCCCCAAGGTGGAAAGTAAGGATTTCTGTTGAGTGGGACAAGTTTGGAGATCTTCCAAAATAGACATGGCTATAGGGGACTGTGCCAGGTCATCGACTGGATTGTAATTATGTGCCGCCCTAGATTGAGGGTTGTTGACATTCCGTCGTAACGAGATGCGAGGGATATGGATGGTGGGTTCAGTGTTAGGGCGTGGAATCATTAAGGGTTGTCCGAATGTAGCTGGAGCTACTTCGGAAGTGTGGGAATAGCTTCAGGGGGTGTGCTATATTGACGACTACATGTCTACAGAAGAGTTTCTTCTTCGCTAGTGAGGAGGATATTTCGATCTGCTGGATTTCCAGGGTTTTGATACTGTCCCATTTGTGGTAGTGCATGATGCATCTCCTATTGGGTATTCATCACAACTTGGTGTAGAATAGGGTTTTTCAACACGACCGTGGGTAGCTGTTGCAAATAATGTTGTGGGGCTTGCTGAGGGGTAGGTGATGCTGGAGGACGTGGCATGTTCATGGAGTCTTTCATCCGTTTGAAGTTGGAAATTTGGGGGTAATGGTGAGTATAATGACCATGCTCACCGCAAAGAGTGCAATGGAAGTTCATCCAAAGGTTGTTGTTGTTGTTCCTCCCTTAAAGTTTGTTGTTATTGTCCCCTTGGGGGTTCTGGTTACCCTGATTCTAGTTTCCCCCAACAGGTTGGTTTTGTTGGGGGTTATTTCCTCCTGGTCCTGGGTTATTATTTTTTCGGGTTTTCCCTTTCTTCTTGGAATGATTCGACTGATGGGATGGATTTTCCATATTCAGTTGTTAAAAATTTTGAAATTTTTGAATGGGAGAGGGCTGAACAAAGTTAACACCAGTGTGTGGTTGTCCTTGTGGAGGAACAATTGACTATGGAGGAATAGGAAATGGAAAATACAGATTGTTTTTTTGGCAACTATCCATAGGGTGCATAGGAAGGTATAACACTTTAACTAGTGCCTAGGTTATAAGCTGAGGTAGAGGGGGTACCTGGACTTGGTTGAGAGGTCGGGCACATCATGGGTGTCAGAAATGGTCCACTCATGGGTGGAGGGAGAGAAACATGATATGGTTGTTGGTAAAGGGGAGGAGGGTAATAAGAGTACCCTCCATATATCGACGAATACTGGGGTGTACTGTACATAGGTGGTGGTTGGACGTATGAATTGTGGTGTGTTCTGGTACCAATCAATCCATCCGTCACATGAGACATCCTAGGTTTGTCCTAGCTGAATGGTATGGGTCTCGATGCATCAGGTATTATCATGTATAAGTAACCCGACTGAGCATAAATGAGGTCGTACTGTTGAGCCTTGATGATGGCTTCCTCTTCAGTTTAAGGGAAGGTGGATGCCACATCTTTGGCAATGATAGAGACAAGTGATTTGAGAAACCAATCGAGAAGTTTTTCTTTGGTTGTTTCTGCTTTGCATAAACTACGTCGCCGATGCCATTCGTGAATGTGGTCGGCAATATGTGTAGCCAAAGTTTGTTTGCACTTGGAGAGCAGTTCTAGACCATTGTCATGATGAACTGGTAGTTGAAAAAAGGCCAAAAATGCTCTGTCCAAGGGTTCAAAAGTCACATGGGACCCTGATTTTTCATCCACATACCATTTGGTTGATGGACCACTGAGTGTGCATTGAAATAACCTTAAGCAGATGGAGTCATCCATGATGCTGTTTGAAGAGCACCATAAGTGGAAGGTCATGACATGGCTGGCGAGATCTTCCCCCGATTTTCCTTCAAATTTTGGAATATATGAAGGTATTTTGGTAGGCATATTGGGCCATGTGGGGTCATGCAATATAGGGTCAGTTGTGAGTTTACTCAAATCAGGGATGTTGAGGGACATCAAATATGGCATGGGGGATGGCGTTGGAGTATTAGCTCCAACCATGGTGTGAGAAAGTAGTGGATCTGACCCTTGAGGGGGATTTGGTGGGGTTGTACTTCTCCTTTGAGAGGAAGTCCCCCCCCCCGACTCCTTGTGAAGGAGAGATAGTGGATGGGTGTCCTTGGGAATTGGACCCAATTAAGGTGGAACCAAGCAAAACTAATCCCAAAATAGTGGCACTCATAGGGGTGTGAGATGGTTGAGCCAGTGAGTTGGCAAGACTAGGAACTCCTCCTAGAATAGGGGGGATATTTTTCAATCATCTGGAACGATGAGGATTATGTGGGTCCCCTATGATGTATGAATAGAGAAGTGAATGTGTGCAAATGGTGATGAGAGAAATAAATGAACAAGAGACTTGTATAATTTTGGACCTTCACAATATATCTCACAATCGCATGTAATCAAATGAACATCATACATAAATCAACTGTAAATAAGCATACATGTGGGTAGGTGGATTTTGTCCGTGTGGGAGAACAAAGAAAGAAAATTATTGTGTCCTAAAAACATGTAACATCCTTCCTCTCAAATAGCACTGGACCTTCCAATAACACTCAACAGTGGGGTCTGAAGCCGCCAAAAGAGGAACTAGTAAAGGATGAAACAATTAGTTATAATGAGGGGTAGAGGGTGCATATCTCGAAAGAGCTGGCAATATTTCCCAATAGCCACACAAAATTTGATCAAGGTGCAGTTGTATCCCACAATTGCCACCTGGGTAGTTGTCCTAAATTTGGTCACTAGGTACCTCGGTCAAAGTGCGGCATTTAGATTTTCGGCCTCAATAATGGGTCATGGGTTGGATCCCTTCCAAGAGTTGGGTGAATCAAGGGGGGATGCATAGAACAACCAAACCTCGACCTTCGACCCTTCATGAGTATCTCCCTACCTTATGGTGTTAGGAACACTTGACTTGGAGGATTTTAAAGTTCCCTATTTGTCATCTTCTAATGTTTGAAAATGTGAGAACCAGATAACTGGGGGTTATTTGGATGCCTACCCCCGAGATATTACCTAGATTAAAAATTTCTTTTGGCACCTCCCGTGGAGGAAAACTTAGTGAGTTTTTAGAATTTTTTTAGATGTGGTTGGTTGAGACATTGGGGGTGTGAACCAATATTGTTTGAGTTAAGTGGGTGTGGATAATTTCTTAAATAAATAGTGGGATGTTTCAAAATTCCTTTGGATAAATCCTACTTCAACCTCCACAATTCAAGATGAAATTATGTGAGTGAGGAGTGACTTTGTGTTGGAGAAAGTGAGAAAATATGCCAAATTTTAATAAGTTAGGTGTAAATTTGCAACATGTGGACTTTCTGTGGTCCTTACAAATCTTGATTACCTATCTTACTAGATGCCATTGGTACAACCTTGTGGAATTTTAAAATCCATAAAGAACTAGCATGTGGACATATTGGTCCTTACCAATCCTTTAAAATCCCTAATGTGGTTTACACTAAGAAAGCTTTGAAAAAATATCCTAGATTGTAAACATGTGGGCATGTATGGGCCCGTTACTTTGATCTTTAAACTCTCCTAGTGATGTAAACTAAGAAAGTAATTTAAAAAACTATCCTAATTTTGCAACATGTGGGCATGTATGGGCCCTTACAAATTTAATATGGGCATGTATGGAAACCTAGGGGGGATTTTTCCTCTCCTAAATATTTTGTTAAGGGAGATGAAATGTCCCCTTAATCACCTTTCTGATTCTCAAGATCGCTCTATGGTGCGAGAGAAGAGCATACTCAATGATTAAAGTTTTATTTCTGGTCCCAATGCAAGTGTTTTTATATGTGATAGTAAATAATCTCAATTTAACTTTTACAATCAAAACAAGCCATCCATGTGGAAACCAAAAAAAAGGAGGAGAAATATGGTTCTTTTTTACCCCCTAAGTGCCTATGTTTTGACTAACCTTTCATGTGAGAAAGGAATCTAAGTGTAGTGCATTTACAAATTGCATAAAAGAAAGATTTTGAAGGCTAGGGGCCTTCAAATCATCACAAACAATATTACAATGTTGAAATTATGGACATATGCGCGTGTTACAGTTCAGATAGAAGTGTATTGGGTGCATAATGCATAGAGAACCGGGGAAATTTTGGCGCACAGTGCACAAAATGCACATAGAAACGAAGTGTTGTTGGCACACAATGCTCAAAATGCGCATCTGTGGGCTGAAACACCCGCACACGTTCTGATACGCGTTAGGGGGGGAAATTTTAAGTGGAATTCTCCTCCTCCAACTCCAAACTTAGCTCTTGACATGTAAGGCTAAGTCGTTTATGATCCCTGCAAGGAAAATGGGTCAAAAAGAAGTGCTCCAAAATCCCAAATAGGGAGGAAATTGAGACCTTATCCTCAGTATGGTCACCAATATATTGTGTTTGTTTCGTTACTTGGGTCAGAAAAATAAGGGCACTTACAAGTCTAGTTGGGCCTACTAGATAAGACAAAGGTTAGTGCATGAGTTAGATAATCCAAGCACACGAAATAAACAAACAAATAAACTAAAAACAACTAAAGAAATAAAACTAAAATGCATAAGAAACTTTGAACCAAAATCAATCAACCAAATGACCAAGATTATGCCACCAATGGATAACTATATTAGTTGGCAAACACCATAGAGAAATGAGGACTTATGGATCCCCTCTTCCTCCTTGGGAGGGCTCTTGAGTCCCCTATTTGATATCTCTTATTACACCGATAAACAAGAAAGCAAATGGTGAAGAAATCCAAGCCTATTCCCTCAAGAGGTGAGTGTAATGGCTTATTGATATGCTGCTAGAATTCTCCAAGAAGAAAAGAGGTTTCTTGAGGGAGGATTGAGGCAGCATAACAATACTATGAAATTCTTAAATTCTTAGTGCACCCATGGCCTCCATTTATAACATGTCTTTGAGGCAATATCCAACTGGTTCTTATTGTGAATAAGAGGCCCTTTAGGGCATCCTTTGGTCTTTGACCAACCCCCCATTCGGATTCAACTCGGATTTGAGTGTCAATTCAAGTTGGGAGCTGGTCCATAAGTGATTGAGGGGCCAATAAGAACCATAAATGCATCGTTCACAGGAGTGCATGGATTTTATCGTACACATTCACGCATATGGCACATGTGAGTTCTATGGGCTTCTTTGGCCCACACACTGTGCATGCGCTTCCTTTAATGATTCAACACATGTCAATTTTTGTCCAATTGTATAGTTTTTTCCTCTTGGAAATTCATTTTTGGTGCTGCAGGCGAACTAATAGGTGTTTGGAAGTGTTGTATTTCTGTAACCATTTGCACGAAATGTTGCAGATGAAATTTTAGTGATAACAAAGTCAAATAGAGAATTTAAAGTGGGGTGGCATGTGATTTTAAAAGTGAAGCCCAACAAGATCTGTTTGAAGTTGAGTAGTTGTACAAAGCTAGCAACTAGATTCTGTGGTCCATCTGAGATATTGGAGAGAATGGAGCTAGTTGCATACATGCTTGCATTGCCTGCTTCCATGAATGCGCATAATGTATTTTATGTCTCTTTGCTAAAAAAATATGTAGATGATCCTAACCATGTTATTGATTGACATCTGATTCAGGTAGAGATAGAAGGAGACTTTCAGGTCCAGCCAATGCGAATATTGGACAAAAATGTAAAAATGCTATGGAATCGAGTTATAGAGATGGTAAAAGTCCAGTGGACTTGCTACAGTACTGAATATGCTACTTGGGAGCATGAAGATGCTATACGGGCAGAGTACCCATAAATTTTTAAATTTTGTTTTCTGTTTTGTATATGCACTGAGGACAGTGCCAAAATAAGGGGGAGGGGATGTAATGCCCTGGGTTTTTGAGCCCTGTATTAAATAATGTATTTTGTTAATATATGAAAGGCGAGAGTGACCAAACAATTAAAAGAGGCCAGTGTGCCTAGGAAATGTAAAATTTTGATCATTATTAATAATAAATATATCACTAGCTACTAATTGAACAAGGACAAGAGTTATAGGGGGCTATGATTCCACAAGAGAGGGGGCTTGAGGGGATAACTAGTATTTATTTTATATTTTATCTACCCATAATTTTTTAATGGAGAGGAGTGGTTACATGAGATTCTCGGGGAAGGCCACGTGGTTCTTGATTTGCAAGTAAAATATAAACCCATCTTGTGGGTTGTTTGGAGGATTCTTCTTCACTCATTCACTCACTCACTCATTGTTCATTGTTCATTGTTCATTTTTCACACCTTTCATTTTGTTCTTTCCCCATTCACTCTTTCACCCACTCTTC
>SNQJ01S0020236.1:36007-46487 GCA_010110895.2 Picea sitchensis
ATTCACTTACCTTCATCTCATTATTCCACAATTAAGCATGGGTTCTCTTACTCCACAAAGCATCTTCCCGTGAGGGCTTTCACCATAAGGGGACCACTTTGGAGTTCATCCATATTTACTTCTTATCAACCATGACAAAAAAACAATGAGTCATATTTAAATCAAACACTATTGGGTCCATTACCCAAACCTTTGTGCTATGGTTCTTTCTTCAAGGGTTGACATCAATGACAACCAACCTTAATCAACATATGGAAGGGCCAATTTGTAGGCCATTGAGCCAATACACTTGATGATATGGTAGGGCCCATAAAAATTGGGCACTATCTTGTGATGCTCCTGGTATTTGAGAGATGTTTGTTTGTAAGGTTGGAGCCTAAGAAACACCTGATCACCTTCTTGAAAAACCATTTCTAAATGATGTTGGTCTTTCTATTGCTTCATGCAATTTTGGGCCATGTGGAGGTTATCCTTTAGAGCTTCTAGGGTGGTTGTTTGACCTTGCAAAATTGTATCAATATATTGGACCTTTGATGTTCTTGGAATATATGTAGTGACTGTAGATGGGAATTGGACACACACTACTTCATATGGGGTCATTTTAGCAACCGTATGATAGGAAGTATTGTACCACCATTCGACCAAGGGGAGCCATTGAACCCATTGGTGTTGTTTGTATGAAGAAAAACCATCAAGTAGTTTTCCAAATATTTTTTGACTACTTCTGTCTAACTGTCTGATTGGGGTGATGGGATGTTCTCATGTTCATTTGGGTGCACTACAATTTAAATATATCTTGCGAAAATGTGCTAGTGAAATTTGGGTCACGATCAGATACAATAGAGGTGGGCATGCCATGTAACTTGAAAATATGATCATGGAAAATCTGTGCTACTAGTGCTGGTGTGAAAGGGTGGGGTAAGGAATAAAAATGAGCATACTTGGAGAGGCGATCAACCACCACCATGATGACTGACTTGTTCCCAGCTTTAGGAAGGCCCATGACAAAGTCCATGGATATGTATGTCCACATAGGAGCTAGAATGGGTAGGGGTTGTAGGGCTCCTGGAGACTTGATAGTTTCACCTTTATTACATTGACACACTTCACATTCAGTGACAAAGTTAAGGATATCCTTCTTCATGCCTGCCCAGAAAAAAGAACGACAAGAACATGCATATGTCTTTTGGAAACCTTAATGACCTACAATAGATGATGAGTGCAACACATTTAAGAGCCCCGACTTGAGTGCTGAAAAGGGTGATAGAACCAAGAAATCCTTCTATTTGAGAATATTGTCCTACCAAGTGTATCCGATGGGAGGATTAAGGTCCTCCTAAAGGAATTTAATTAATCGGGAGAGAGTCAGTTGATTTAACCACTCTTGGCATACTTCTTCAATCTAATCAAGGACTGGTAAGGATACAGAAAAGATGGATCCTTCCTCCTCATGTTTCCTAGACAATGCATATGCTACTATATTGTCTTTTCCATTTTTTTATATGATTTCATAATCATAACCCAACATTTTGTTCAACCACTTGTTTTGTTATGGGGAGGATAAATTCTACTCCAAGTAATACTTTGGACTATGGTGATCGATTTTGATATGAAAACGATGCCCCAAAAGATATGTCTTCCATGTCTGCACCACATGGAGAATGGTCATCCTTTATTTTGCATATGTAGATCTGCCCAGATTGTGACCACTCAACGCTTTGCTATTAAAAACCACATGTCAACCATCTTGTGTGAGCACTGCACCTAGACCAATGCTAGAAACATCTGATTCCACCATAAAGGTTTTATTGAAGCCTGAAGTGGCTAGGAAAAGATTAGTGCACATGGCCCTCTTTAAATGTATGAAGGCTTGCTCAACACTAGGTGTCCAATGAAATGCATTCTTCTTAAGAAGGTTGGTCAAGGGATTAACAATTTTTCCATAATGGTGGAAAAATTTCCTATAATGGCCTATGAGACCAAGAAAACCCCTTAGGTGCTTTAAATTCATGGTTCATGGCCACTCCTGCATAACTTGTATCTTTTTGGGGTCTAGTTTTACGCCTTCTCGACCCACAATATGTCCCAAGTATTCCACTTCGTTGGTTCCAAAGGAACATTTGGTCTTTTTGACAAACAATTGGTTGTGCTATCCCAAGTGTGACTATAGATGAGGATGTCATCAAAGAAAACCATGAAAAAATATCAAAGCTAAGGTTTCAATATTTTGTTCATGAGACTTTGGAAGGTGGATGGGGCATTAGCAAGAATTCATAATATCCTTCATGAGTTTTGAAAGAAGTCTTCATAATATATGCCTCCTTCATCCAAATCTGGTGATAACTAGAGCGTAGGTCTAATTTGGTGAAGACATAGCCACCTTGGAGTTTGTCCAATAGATCATCAAGGACAAGAATGAGAAACTTATATTTGATGGTCAGTTTATTCAAGGCATGAAAAATCAAGATACATGTGCCAAGTACCTTATTTCTTTAATACCATCACCATAGGAAAAGAATATGGGTTTGTACTAGGGTGAATTACCCCCGCCTTCACTAATTTAAGTACCATATTTTCGATTACATTTTTTTGAGAAAATGGATACCTGTAGGTACGTACATTGGTGGGTCAACTTCCTGGCAGAAGAGGGATGCTATGATGAAGCTCACCCCTGGAAGGAGGTAAATCCATTGGAACTTCAAATACATTGGGGTACTTGTCCAAGATTACTTGCAGGATAGGAGGGACTATTGGAGAGGCTCGATCAATGACCTGGATGACATGCAATTGATAAATCACACCATGGTGGAGTTTAATCAACAATTTTTCCATCCTATGAGAACTGATGATTTCAGGAGAGCCCGCTTGGAGACCTCAGAGGGTATAGCTATGAGACTCTTGGGTGAAGCTCATATATAACTCATGATAATCCATTGTGATTAGACCCATAGTGTGAAGCTATTACACACCTAAAACTATATCATAACCCCCCATGACAATAGAGAACATGTGGGTTTTCAGATGATAATCACCCATTTGGAGTTTGACATTCTCACAATGACCCCCACACTTCATCATACCTCCATTAGTGATGGGAATTTCAAAATTAGAAACATGGTGGACAAAGCAATGGGTATCTTCTGCGAGCCTGCAATGAATAAAATTATGGGTTCTACCACTACCAATCAACACCACAACTGGCCTATGTTTGATATATTCCTTGATATTCAATGTCTGTGGGGCTGAAATACCTGATAGGGCATGAAGAGATATGATAGGTTCCTCTGGTGCCACCAAGGAGGCAACAAAATATTCAACATGAACACTTGGTTGAGCATCCTCTGGGTCATGGGCCTCATCTGATGATATGTATTAATAGGAAGAGGAAGTTTATGCATCAATATGGAATAAATTTTTTTCCCTGCATTTATGTCATGGTGAATACTTTTCATCACAGTAATAGCAAATTACTTTCTTGTGATGCTACACCATTTCTGTTGGAGATACCTTTTGGACCTTCAAGGTTTTTGTTGGAGGTAGGATAGCCTTAGGGAAAGGACAGGTGGGGAATGTATCCTTCAAGGTTGGATCCTGAAGCATGGTCTCTGCATCCAATGTGAATTGGCATGCCTGCAACTAGGTAGTAGGATGATGCATGATCACAGGAGCCCTGATGGTTTCCTTTAAGCCACTAATAAAACATTCAAGGTAAAATTCATAATATAAGCTCTCAGTTCAGATAACCAACTAATTGAATTCCATGATGAAGTATTTGAATGATCTAGTTTGGCGCAGCTTAGTGAGCTTTCCAAAAAAATGTGATTCCCTATCAAAACGGGCACAAACGGATTTAGTGAACATGTTCCAATTGGGTAGTCCTGGATACCATTTCTTATGCCACTTCAAACACTGCCAGTGTTCTTGATCCAAGTACAAAACCCCTACATGGAGTTTGGTCTCGTCATCTCAAATGTCAGGAAGGGAGAAATATTGTTCCATTTGAGAAACCCATCCGATGTGGTTGGACCCATCAAATTTATGCATGTCAACTTTGGGCACATTATTCCAAGAGGACGGAGAACCCCAAGGGGAGAAGGACGAGTGAGTATACTCATAATGGGAAGACTAAGGGTTCTTGAGAGTGGGCTCAACATTATTACCCTTGAGGAGTTGCTCCATATCTTGGGATTACTTGTCAAGGAAAGTTTGTAAGGTGGTGTTGATGGAGGCCATTTGTTTTTCTAGTTTGGACACCTTGTCCTCCAATATTTCTTGGGTCTAAGTTTAGGTGGTAGGCATAGTGGAGGATTAAGTAGTAGATGAGGTGTCATGATGGAAATATGGGCCTAAAATTGATAGTTACTTGGGTGATCAAGACAAAAAGAAGAATGCAATGGGATAGGTCTCAAATAAGGGCATCCCAGAAAGGGTTGGGTCCACCTAAAAAGAATACTTAAAAAGGAAGGGAAAACTGCTATTAGAATGAAGAGAGGAATCCAATGGACCAAGTCTCAAATAAGGCTGTATCTTGGCCCTAGACGTTTTTTTTTACTCTTGCAGAGTTGTACTCTGATCTGAATAATACTGGAGTGACAAAATGGTCAAATACTTAACATGAAGAAATGTGTACAAATTTCACAACCAGAATGTAGGATACATAGTTTCCCGACAATAGATCTTGTCTGTCCTGTTGATGTTTTTGTCCCAAGGGTTAGGGTATTCAAGGTTTCTACAAACAATGGTTTTGCCTGTGCTATAGCTCTCTGATATACGTCCGGGGTCCAATATTAGTACTCGACCCAATATCTCAGGGCACCAACTAAGGAGGCTAGACTATGTCCTTATCCATACTACCTGACTACCTAGGTACTAGAGAGTATCTTCTTGAGTGTTGTTCTTGGTGGAACTATAGAAATCAGGCAATCGATTGGTTTATCTATAGAGGGATTCATGATATATAGGACGATCTATATACATGTGTTGTTTGATACACTACCACTCAAAGGGGTATCGACATCGGTTACAAGGGTGGCCAACAATGTGAGTTTGAGTACCACTTGTAGTTCCTGCATGTATGAGTCCTCGACCACGGGTTTATGCATGAAACAACAAATATCTGTAGCTTAAATACGTTGGAATATGTCTCTACCCTGAAAAACAAATTACCCCATAGTTTCTTCCCAGGAAGGAGATCTGATACCACTTGTAATATACCAGATGAATAATAATATGCAGAACGAAAATATTTAGCAAGAAAGAATGGAACAACAAGATTATAGCTAGAAAAATACCATAGTAACACCAAAAAGAGAACCTTTATTAGAGATAGCAATTTTCACTTGCCTCTTCGAGGGGGAAACCTCTAGTAGATCAGATCTCTATTACAATAATCTCCAAGACAAAATATCCAATACCTACTACTCTTATTTATACTAATTCTACCTTCTAAGGAAACTTCTAGAGGAAGATATTTCTAGAAGCAAAAGATTCTATTAGGTCTTCTTACATTGACATTTTATCCTTTCTTTATTAGGCCTTATTAATTAATGTCATCCTTTCTTACATAGAAAGAATATCCTACTAAATAATGACCCACGAAGAGGGGTTAGGATCACATCCTAACAGATAGAAACATGTTGATCACAAGGAACTTGAATATCCTTGAGATTGGTATTTATCCACAATACTTGCATAAAACATGATGTTGTAGCTATATACTCCGTTTCAATTGTAAAGAGGGAAATGGAAGTTTATTTCTTGTTGATCCAAGATACTAAACAACTGCCAAGGAAGAATGCACCTCCACTAGTTCTTTTTTTATCATCAATAATTCCTTCCCAATTTTCATGTGTATAAGATCTAAGAATGAGGTTTTTTTTTTTAATACCACATTCCATAATCAATAGTTCCTTGCAACTACCTGTATATTATTTTTATTGCAAGAACATGAGTTTCCTTGGGATTGGAATGAAACCTACCTACCAAACCAATCGCTTGCATGATGTCAGGTCTTGAAGCTATGAGATAAAGTAACCTGCATATCATGGACCTGTACATGGTTTGATCTATTGCTGGAGCATCATCATATTTTATGAGTTTGCAACTAGTATTCATGGGAGTGTTTATTGTTGCACAATTTTCCATGCCAAAATTCTTCAAGATTTCCTTCAAATATTTTCTTTGGGAAATAAAATTTCCTTTTTATGATTGATGAATCTGTAAGACAAGAAAGAAGGAGAGTTATCCTAACATGGAAATATCAAACTCTTATTGCATTGCAGCTGCAAACTTCTTACTCATTAGTTAAATGTTACTACCAAAAATAATATCATCAACATATACTATAATAATTAACAAGTCATTACCTTCAACCTTTATGTATAAGTTTGTATCGCCTGTTCCATTTTCAAAACATTTTTGGTTTAGATATATGTCAAGTATATAATAGCAATCTATTGGAGCCTGTTTTAGCCCATATAAGGCTTTATTTAAATGAAATACATAATATTTTTTGTCAGTTAGCAAAAAACCTTCTGGTTTCTCCACATAAAATTCTTCCTCAAGGTCACCATTCAAAAATGTTGATTTAAAATCCATCTGGTAGACTTTGAATTTTCAATAGCATGCAAAAGCCAAAAACATCCTGATATATTCTATTCTTGCAACAGGGGAAATTTTGTTTTCAAAGTCCGCTCCTTCCACTTGAGAATACCCTTTGCATACCAATATGGCCTTGTTTTTGACTATCTGTCCATCTTCATTTAACTTGTTTCTGTATACCCATTTAGTGCCAATTACATTCTTGTCATTAGTCATGGGACAAAATACCATGTCTTTTTTTTCTCCAATGGTCATCCTAACTTTCTTGTGCAAATTTTTGGGGTTCACTCATGGATAACAATACAAAATTTGCAAAGTTGGATGTGTTTACCAATTTTCTTCTAGTTTGTACACCTTATTCCTTGTTCCCAAGAACCGTCTGGATGATATTTTTGAACATACCTTGATGGGGTGTTTGGTTGGGGTGTATCCATTCTCTCTTCTTCCTCGAAATACTTTTGTCCTTGGTATTTTTTCATTCCATCATATTGTTTATCATTTCTTATTGGATCATAAAATGAATCATTGTAGTGTTGATGTATCACTAGATGAAGTGGTCCCTCATCGACTTTTACATATATGCTCTCAATTATTTTATGGAGTATTTTGTTGTAGCATTTGTATCCTTTACTTCTAGAGGAGTATCCTAAAAGGATACCTTCATTAGCTCTAGAATCAAACTTACCTAAGTTGTATTCATTTATTTTGATGTAGCATTTTCTTCCAAATATTTTGAAGTGCTTTATTGATGCAGGTCTGCAATTCCATAAATCATAAGGGGTTTTATCATTGTTTACTCTTATGTGTTATTTATTGAGAATGTTAATAACAATTTGAATATCTTCTCCCCAAAATGTTTTGGGTACTTATGATTCATCAAGCATGGCCATGAGAATTTCTTGAAATGTTTTGTTCATCCTTTTTACTACTCCATTATCCTAAGGGGTTCTAACAATAACAATATTTCTCTTGATCCCATGCTATTCAAAATATATGTTGAATTCATCATATGTGAATTCTCCTCCTTTGTATGATCTTAGGCACTTTATTTTTAAGTCCATTTAATTTTCAACGTGTGCTTTGAAGATTCTAATTTTTTCAAAAGCCTCAGATATATGCTTCAACAATCCAACCCAATTCAATCTGGTATAGTCATCAATCAACAAAATGAAATATATTTCACCTTGAGGTTATTGTGTAATAGTGGGGCCATAAAGATCTATATGAATCAACTCAATAGGTTGATTGGTGGAGTGTTCTCTTTCCTTGAATTGAACTCGTGACTTCTTTCCAAATTGACATGAATTGTATAAAATATTCTTAGGTTTGGAAATTTTAGGCATATCTCGTACAACATCCTTTTTTCCCAGCTTAACAAGCTGATCAAAACTAAGATGACCTAGCCTTTTGTGCCAAAGACAAATCTCATTAGTTTTACCAATACAACATTTTTCTTTGCCTTCTTCTAGAACATACACATTCTCAGAAGGTCTAACTGCCTTTACAACAATCTTCCTTGTATTTGCATCCACTACTTTACAACCTTTTGAATGCGAGAGAACATTGTGGCCTTGGTCACACATTTGAATTACACTCAATAAGTTATGTTTTATACCATCTACATACAACACATTTTATGCTTTCGTATTTCCCTTCTTATCTTCATCTAGTACAATAGTTCCTTTTCCTCTAATTCTAGCTAGAGCATTGTTTCCAAAGATAACATTACCGTCTTTTTCTTTAGTTAGGAGTTCAAATTTACTCTTGTTTCCTGTCATGTGCTTGGAGCAGCCAATGCCAATATACCATTGATTTTCTTGATTTTTGGCTTATAGAGCCAATCCACAATTTTCTTGGTTTTTGTTTTTCTTCCTCAAAACCTTGGTAAAATATTCTTGTCTATATTTCTTATAAATATGAAGCATCTTGCTTCTGCATTCACTTGCCTTGTGTCCAAATTTTTTTCATACATGGCATTCAAGGTTATTTAGTAAAGGAGAGAAGACATTATTGAAGGGATTTTGATACATATCCATTCGAGGTTTATTGAATCTCATTCATGTATTTCTGTTATGTTTAAAAATATAGAAACTCATAGACTTATGTTGAAAGTTTCCACAAGAGAAAATATATCCATAGAAAAAATTTGGATGCCTTGGAATGAAAGACTTACTTGTAGGAATCATTCTTTGTTTTCTAGCTTGATAGGATTCAGGCACCTGTTGCTTCCTTGCTTCATAGTTGGGATGGTCATTTCTAACTACTTCTTCTTATTATCTTTCAACTTGTTAAGATGACCCTTGAGAGCATTTGTATGACTTGTAGGTTTCTCACTAGTTGACATGTTGGTTCTTGATTCTCCTTTGACAATTTTCAGACTTTCCTTATATCCTAGCCCTGTCTTGTCATGCAGTGATCTTTGATTGTTGATAATGTTATCTAGAGTTTCAGATCCTTTTATGAATTTCATTTGAGTCTTGGATTTCTCTAGATCCCTTCTCAAGAAATCTATTTACATTCTAGTTTGTCAAAGATGTTCTCTTTTTCTTTTATCCGATTTATAAATATTTCTTCCCTTCTTTTGGATTATTATAACTGTATTTTCAATATGACTATATATTCACTGATCTCTTTGTATTTTTCTTTATAAAACTGTAACTATTCTTTTCTTAGTCTATTCTTTTTCTTGAGTCAGGATATTTCTTCCAGAGCACTAATAAGATATCCTTCCATTCTACTACAACTTCACACTCTTATGTGTCTATTTTTTCTTGATCAGATTTGTGTTTTTCCAGAGCCATGAGAATTTTTTCATCTAGAGTTGTATCTAGCTCATATTCTTCTTCTTTAGTGTCCGAAGAGTTGTTGCTATCGTCTTTTGAATAAAAAATGTTCCTTTTATAAGACTTTTTATTCCTAGGTTTATCCTTGCCTTTTCTTTTTTTATCATTGGTGATGTTTTGTTTGAAAGGGAATTTATATGCAAAATGACCAACTTTACCACAATGAAAGCATTTGAATGGTAACATACCTTTATATTTTCCAGAGCCCCTCTTCAGTTTCCTTACAAAGTTAGTTTCTTCATATTACTAGAAATGTTCTAATGAATCATGATCTTGCGATGTTGATGATTTGAATGATGCCTTCAAGACTGCATCCTTTAGATATAGAAGTTCTTTCCTTGTCCTCATATCATAAGAAATTAGAATTCCATGGATCCTATCCATAGTCAGTTTCTCTAGTTCATGCATTTATTCTATAGAAGAAACCTTTGCATCAAGTATTGAGGGAAGATATCTCAGAACCTTATGAACTTCTTTAGCTTCTTCAATCTTCTCACCTAGCCCTTTCATAGTGTTTACAATCTCATAAAATCTAATAAAGAATCTTGCAACATTTTCATCTTCACTCATTCGTATGCTTTCAAATTTCATTATGCAAGCTTGAATTTTGACCAATTTTACTTTCTTGTCTCCTTCATAATTGTTTTCTAGTTTATCCCATATTTCCTTTGTGTATTCCAACTACATTACTTTGAAAAATTATGTTTCTGCAAGTCGTTCTTGGATGGCATTCATAGCTCTTGCATAACTGTAGTAATTTTTCATACCAGATTCATCAGTTGGAAGAGTAGTTGGGATTTTATAACCATCTACCAAAATATTCCATACTTCCATCCCAAGAGACATCAAGTAGGTCTTCATTCTAATTTTCCAAAAAGAAAAATTTGTTCCATTGAATATAGGAGGTCTGGTTGAAGGAAATGAATCTTGACTTTCCATACTTACTGTGTGATCTTCCTTCGAGTTGTTAGGCTATTACTGAAGAAACCTCACTCCGATACCAATTGTTATAACTTACAACAATACTGAGAGGGGGT
>SNQJ01S0020236.1:48319-66130 GCA_010110895.2 Picea sitchensis
AGAGAGAGAGAGAGAGAGAGAGAGAGAGAGATACCAATCAAGAAAGAGAAAAAAGAGTGATCATCACCAACATATCCTCCACAAGAGAAAACCCTAGTCATAAGATAAAACCTCAAATGAATATGTCTCCTCTAGAATTTATAACTCCACCTAGGGTTCATGAAGAACCCTAGCAACTTCCTCCAAGAATATAAGTAAAAATATAAGAGATACAATGATGTGGTGTGATGATTATAAGAATGACTCTATCCTTCCTCTATTTATATGAGAGGTAAGGGAGGCCAACAATACAATGTGTTCCTAAGACCTTACAAGTGATCTACAATGAGCACTTGTAGGCCAACACAAGTGAAGCACTCCACTCCAAAGTACACATGTCATGATCCAAGGTGATACCATACAAAATAAGGGCTCCAAGATGATTTAACTACACAAGGTAATTCCACATCCCATTGTCACAAGTCTCCACAGAATCCTTCAATCCTCCTAAAAAATGTACTCCATTGGGTCAAATTTTCCTTGCAAGAACATTATCACAACCCAGGTGTGTCCAAGACAAATCCAAGCCTCTAAACATGAATCCAAACAACCCCATGATATATATGACCTAATTATATCCTCCAATATTCACAATGTTCCTCCTCCCAAGTAGTGCATTCTCCAAGCAAGAAAACTCTTTAAGTGACCATTATGAAAGACATCCACCAATCCATCAAGAGAACTCCAATTCTTAAGGGAAGAACACCAAGTCAACCAATCACTAAGAAAGGTGTATCCACTATGCAAATCCATGATGGACCATATCCCATGCACCAACCCATCTTGGACCAACCAGGGGATGAATGTACACCATGTACCCCAAATCTCATGGAGCACCCCAAATATGGTGTAAACACTTTAAAAGTAACCCAAAAAGCTAGAAATGACTAGTTCAGATCATTTATTGATTCAGTCTGTGAACCCTAGAGCTCCACTTAGGGTTCATGACGAACCCTAGTGACTTCCTCCAAGAATCTAAGTAAAAATATAAGAGATACAATGATGTGGTGTGATGATGATAAGAATGAATCTCTCCTTCCTCTATTTATATGAGAGGTAAGGGAGGCCAACAATACAATGTGGGCTTAATACCTTACAAGTGATCTACAATGAGCACTTGTAGGCCAACACAAGTGAAGCACTCCACTCCAAAGTACACATGTCATGCTCCAAGGTGATGCCATACACAATAAGGGCTCCAAGATGATGTAACTACACAAGGTAATTCCACATCCCTTTGTCACAATCCCCCACATAATCCATCAATCCTCCTAAACAATGTACTCCATTAGGTCAGTTTCCCCTTGCAATAACATTATCACAACCTAGGTGTGTCCAATCCAAATCCAAGCCTCTAAACATGAATCCAAGCAACCCCATAATATATATGGCCGAATTACCTCCTCCAAGATTCACATTGTTCCTCCTCCCAAGTAGTGCATTCTCCAAGCAAGAAAAGTTTCTAAGTGGCCAATATGAAAGGCATCCACTGATTCCTCAAGAGAACTCCAATGCCTAAGGTAACAACACCAAGTCAACACATATATGAGGTCAAGAAATCATTGAGAAAGTTGTATCCACAATGAAAATCTATCATGGACCATATCCCATTCACCAACCCATATTGGACCATCCAGGGGATGAATGTACACCATGTACCCCAAATCTCATGGAACACCCGAAATATGGTGTAAACACTTTTAGAGTAACCCCCAAAACTAGAAATGACTAATTCATATCATTTATTGATTCAATATGTGAACCCTAGAACTCTGTCGAGGTTCATGAGGAACCCTAGCGACTTCCTCCAAGAATCTAAGTAAAAATATAAGAGATACAATGATGTGGTGTGATGATTATAAGAATTAATCTCTCCTTCCTCGATTTATATGATAGGTAAGGGAGGCCAACAATGCAATGTGTACCTAAGACCTTACAAGTGATCTACAATGAAAACTTGTATGCCAACACAAGTGAAGTACTCCACTCCAAAGTACACATGTCATGATACAAGGTGATTCCATACACAATAAGGGATCCAAGATGATGTGACTAAAAAAGGTAATTCCACATCCCTTTTTCACAAGCCTCTACAAAATCCATCAATCCTCCTAAACAATGTACTCCACCAGGTCAACTTCCCCTTGCAAGAACAATATCGCAACCTAGGTGTGTCCAAGCCAAATCCAATACTCTAAACATGAATCCAAGAAACCCCATGATATATATGGACTAATTACCTCGTCTAAGATTCACAATGTTCCTCCTCCCAAGTAGTGCATTCTCCAAGCAAGAAAACTCTCTAAGTGCAAGGAATCCACCAATCCATCAAGATAACTCTGATGCCTAAGGGAATAACACCAAGTCAACACATATATGATCTCAATAAATCACTGAGAAAGTTTTATCCACTATGAAAATCCATCATGGACCATATCCCATTCAACAACACATCTTGGACCATCCAAGGGATGAATGTACACCATGTACCCCAAATCTCATGGAGCACCCCAAATATGGTGTAAACACTTTCAGAGTAACCCAAAGAACTAGCAATGACTAGTTCAAATAATTCATTGATTCAATATGTGACCTCTTTGGGCCAATATATTGATTCTCCCCATTCTACCCTGTTCAATCTCAATATCTCTCATTTGGAGTTGGAAGAATTTCGAGCCCTAGTTTCGAGAGTGTGGAACCTCTCTCCTTTCCTAGTTGGGGACATGGCTTGTATTATTTGATGGGAAGATATTGTGTGTCGTATTGTTAAATTCATCAAAGGTTGGTGAAACATGTTATATTTGAAGTGGAACAAGGATTTGTAGTTGGCTCGTCAATGTCTTGAGGAGTTTTTCATATTTCTTGAAGATGATATCCATAATGTGACTCTTCAAGAGGATATTGTGAATTTGGAGATAATAATTTGGTGGGTCGAGGATTATATACCAAAGGGTTCGAGGGCCTGCTTCTATCTTTAGTGGATTTAGGAGGTGGGAAAGGGATCCAAGTTCTATTTTGACTTTCCCAAGAAGAAAGTTGTGATAGAGAGGGTGTTTGGGTTGCACTACATTGATGGTTCTCTTATTGAGGATGTTGATGATAATTGAGGTATTTTTAGTTCCCATTTTTAGAGTATTTGTTCTCCTTATGCTTTGATGGATGGGGTGGTAGTTGCTAGAGATGGATATTTCCGTGTGGTTCCCTATAAGGTTTCTTGCAATGATAAGGATAGGTTGGACAAAGAATTTTCAAAGGATACATTTTTTTTGTATTGTATTCTATGAAAAATGGTACATTCCTAGGGTTGGATGGGATCCATTATGAGTTCTACAAGGTTATGTGGGATACTATTGGTGATGAATTTTTCTGTTTGGCCTCTAAAGTTTTTTCTACTTGTTGGTTGTTTGATTTTCTCAACCGGGGTTTGATCAATATCCTGAATAAAGTAGCTAGGGATATTTTTAGTGGTTGGATTCCTATCACCTTTCTCACTATTGATTATATAATGACAACCAATGATTTGGCATTGTAAATGTGCTTGACGACCAATTATGTGGTTTATCAAGAGTAGAAAAGAATTTTTTAGGGAAGGTTCATTCTTGATATTGTGTCTTATGCATGGGAGCCTATGGAGTGGGCTAGGGATACTAGGAAACAACCTATGATCTTGAAAATTGATTTTAAAAAAGAATATGATAAGGTGGATTAATATTTATTTCTAATATGTTTATATGTTTGGGGATTGGCCCTTGGTGTGGTGCTATGGCATGTTATCCCCAGTTCCTAGGGATAACTAAGGAGATGATGTCTTGAGACCCTAAGGTTGTAGACATGGAGTACCAAGAGACATCTTGACCAACAATGTCCTCTTGCACAGACATAGACACACCTCACCACCAAAGTTCTAGGTTCATCATGAGGGTATCCACCACAACAACTAGCTTTTGGAAGACATTGGATTTTTCTCCATGAGGTACAAGACAAGTCTTATGGTGAGTGACATTTAAATATTTGAGGCATTTATTTTTTTTGCATTTTAAACTGGTTTTGATTATGTAACGTCTGCTTGGAAATTATGCTCTTTTCCTTGTTTCACCTTGGTGGTTGACATTGCACCCTAGTAAGTGGGTCACCCTTAGGGATAGGTTTTATACTGGGAGGTCCTATTAATGATTCATCATGCCATTCTTGACTATACTTATCACTTTCCACACTTCATCCCCTCATCTCCTTACCTTTTGGGATTTTCAGGTGTACTGACCCAAGAAGGGATTGCCCCTCATTTCATGGGAAGAAGGGGTTGAAGGCCCAAGGGACTGTAGCTGGAAAAAGATAAAATACAATCATGAACCTTATATATGCTCACCTAGGGATCCCTATGAAAATGAAATGTCTCTCATAATAAATTGATGGGACCCATGAAAAATAACTAATACAAAATTCCAACCAAAGTTGAGCATGTGTGTGAAATGCTTTTCATGCTTAGGTAGAAACCCCACACATTATATTCAACTCGAGGAAGCATGATGTGAACATGGTAGAGTCAAGGTGGGAATTGTTTTTCGTTATTAGGTAGAATCCCCACCTTGGTTTCAACTTGGAAACATCTTAAAAGAACAAAAGGAAATAAATGGGTTTTAAAAAAGGATGCATTGAAAATGAAGGTGCATCACACCCTCTAAAAAGACACCCGTAAATGAGATACTATGATCACTTGTATGCCATGAACCCCATGAAAAAGAGTCTTGGCCCCATATATGTCACTTTGTCTACATGTATTAGAGAGGGGCCCGCTTTGGAAACACTCCTAAACTTGAGGTACAATTCACCCAATAGGTTTCTTTGTCAATCCTCCCATACCCAAACTTAGAAAATTGCACAGGGTGTTTGAGCAATTGTTTATATTGATGAGGTGGTTTTTGATGTACATAATTATATGGATGTTTTATTGAATTGATTTACTTATCATGATACATTTTACTTGAGATCCTTGTGTTGGAGAAATTTTTGTTTTCGGCACACTAGTTCAGTGGGAGTTAATTTACTAGTTCTATTTTAGACTTTCTAATTTTATACCATCACTATTATGCATGAATTCCTAAGATAGGATGTCATTGCCTATATGAGTGAATATCACTCACTCATTGAACAAATCATAATATACATTGATTCTCATTCTTCATATTTTATCTCTCTTCCTTTTGTTGATAAGATTTGTTTGTGTATGCTTTAGCTAGGTCTCCTATGCAAGTTTCCATGAAACACTGACATGGTATCAAAGCCAAGTTGCTTGGAGCAACCCAGCGAATCCAGAAAAGAGTGAAAGAGGATTTAATTATTGAGTAAACCTAGTTTCCTCCATCATCACAACCTATCCCTATCAAAAGTTGTGACAATTGGGATCGACGCAGTCTATCCATTGCTAGGGTGCGATGATCACACTCACACTTAAGAAAAAAAAATTTCAGGAATCGTCGTAGCCTATACACAGCCAAGGTGTGACATCATCGCACTGTACTCTTCACCAGGGTGAGAAAATTTAGTTTTTCACAATCGTCGCACTTTATTCTTCTCTATGGTGTGAAAATTCAACATATTCGCATTGTATCCTTCTTTAGGGTGCAATGATTCAGTCTCCCCTCTAGAAAATTGGTTTTCTGCAGTAAAATACCCATATCTCGAAATCCACAATCGGGGTCGGGATGAAATTTTGACCAGAGACATATAACATAGGGATGCTCATGCTCACCAAAAGTATCCAAAACCCACAACAGATTGTAGGATATATAGCTATTTTATCATATCTATATCTTCCATAGAACCCTCTATCATATCTCAGAATCCACGATCTAGGTTTTCAGGATCTTTTTAGAATCAATAGCAGGGATGGAGATGATGCAACTTATTAAATAAAGTATGGTGATAATACTCACACCGTACAACTATTTTGAATGGAATACGAAGGCCACATTCCAACTCAAAAGAAAATAACTGTATAATTTGACGATGGCGACAAAAACATAACCTACAACAATGCTTGAGAATACCAGATGGGCGAATCGTAAGGATGAGGCCACATGACTACTTCTTGAGTTAATATCCATTGATTTATGGTTTCATGTTTCTTCATGCAATACTCCAAATGAGATATGGACCACCTTGGAAAGACTCTTTGGAAAGAAGGATGAGATGCGAGGTCATATGCTTGAGGTGGAGTTGAATACCTTAGACCCTAAAAGTTTTGATAATATACATGATTTATTTACTAAATTTAAATACTTGATATTGATCTTGGATGAATTTGATATTTACAAGTATACATAAGAGAAACAACTTATTCTAACAATCTTGGCCAAGCTAGGACTATAATATGTTGTATATGTCTCCAATTTCCATTTTGGCAGATGCCTTTTTGGCAAAAATTGGAAAATTCCTACGATGGCTCAGTTCATTGATTATCTCACACAATAGTAGACAAAAATCATATAGATGGGCCCCATGAAATATCCCAAAGAACACGCACTCACCATGAATGATGGAAAAGGAACATCCAAACAGAATGAGAAGGAGAAATAGAATGAGAAGGAGGGATATTCCAAACCCTTTAATGATTCTTCAAGTTCCAAAGACTCTTCAGATTCCAAGAAGAAGAAGAAGGGAAAGTAGTGCACTTACTGCAATAAACCGAATCATGAAGAATCCACATGCACGAAGAAACAAATTGATCTTATGACACATGCACTTCAACAGGAAAACCATGGAAACTTCATTCCAGAGGGAGTCAAGAAGCAGAAGGAAGAAGCTCATGCTCCTAAGAAAGGCAATCATCATGCTCTTGTTGCAATTAATTCCTCATCTGATTCATGGATTATAGATTCTGGTGCATCCCATCATATGGAAACGAAAGAGGAAGTTTTCTCTTATTTGAGTCCATGCTCAATACCCCCTATTCTCATGGGGGATGATACTCCAGTAGCAATAGCAGGAGAAGAGAGAGTGGAACTCCATAATGGAAGTTTTGAGAATTTTTTACATGTTCCAAATAATTCTATGAATCTACTCTCAGTTTATCAGATCACTCAGAAAGGCAAAAAGGTTCGATTTACATCAGATTCAGTTTCAGTAATTGACATGCATGACAATTCCATCATTGTAATTGGTGAGGTGGATCACAAGTCAAGGTTGTATAAATTCACTAAGTTTTCCAATGATGACTCCTCTTTTCTACTTACACATAAGGAGAGTACTTTGCATGCACCTCCGATGCAACATGCATATACTCTTGTGATTCCATCAGTTTCAGACATCAGAGATGATTCCATACACTCAGATTATGTACATGGAAATAAGAAGGTAGTACATCAAGATAAGAATCCAATGCTGAATCTTTAGCAGATGCCCAAGAAGGCACAATTCACACTTTAGGAAGCAGGTATCCTTGTAGGGAATCCATTGGATTCGAGGAGGACTCAATCTCATCATGAGGATCCTTCTCATGTACTTTTATCTTCAGAACCTGCGATGCCCATGGATTGCTATATGTTTCAATATTCTAATCCATGGCTCTAGAGTGAGGCTGTGGGAAATCCATTATGGAAAGCATCCATTCAAAAGGAGTATGACTCACTCCTAAAGAATGACTTCACATCTGGTTCCACTTCCACCAGAAAGGAATATTTTTAGGTGCAGATGGGTCCACAGGATCAACATGTATAAAGCTAGACAAGTTGCCAAGGGAATTCATCAGATCCATAAATATTTTTACATCTTCACGAAGAATTTCAGTGAGAAAAAGTTTTAGACTTTGCAATATTGTCTTGCAGTGAAGAACATAGTTTCCTAGCAACTTCCTTTTCTTCTTTTGATGCATTGTCTTTTGAGGGGGGGTTTTGTTCCCACATGATTTTCCCTCTTTCCTCATTTTTATTCATTGTTCATTTGTTGCATTGTACATGAGTACCTAATATGGCCTAGTAGTCGGGACTCATTTTTTACTCCATAGTGATGATCATGGGGGGGGGTGTTGAAGAAATTTCTATTTTCGGCACACTAGGTCAGTGGGAGTTAACTGACTAGTTCTATTTTAGACTTTCTAATTTTAGACCATCACTATTATGCATGCATTCCTAATATAGGATGTCGTTTCCTATATGAGTGAATATCACTCACCCATTGAACATATCATAATATACACTGATTCTCATTCTTCATATTGTATCTCTCTTCCTTTTATTGATATTCTTTGTTTGCGTATGATTTAGCTAGGTCTCTTGTGTAGGTTTCCATGAAACACTGACACCTTGGAGGGTGTATTCATTGTTTTTGCATGACCTTGTTTGGTGAACATATTTGGAAGAACAAGTATAGCTTGGGATTCCTTGGGGATTGAATCCCAAAGGTTGGATACCATGTCCCACACATCGAACAAAGATGAAAACCTTTGGAGGCCACATGGAAACCTTGGAGGAACTCACCTATGCCCCTACTAGCCCAACGTTTTTCCTTTGGAGGCTTAAACATCACATTTGGAGGGATTGACGTCTTGTGGGGCTAGGGTTTGGGGTGGTGGTGTTCATTGACTTGAAACTTGGCATGATTTTATGGAAGAAGGCATGGATTTAAGGAGGAAACCCTAGCGCATGAGAGGGAGGCCCTATAATTCCCAATGACTTCCATATTCTACTCCAACGACTTGCAAAAGATGTCAAAACGTCACCCTAGAAGAGGGATGACGTCACTTTAGGGTTTCTTATGTGCATTTTAAAAGTTAAATTTGAATTTTGTAATGTAAAGGGGAAAAGTAAGGGTTGTTGACCCTTTACTTTGTGGTTTACCCTAAAATTAAATTGAAAACAATTTTAGTAGGATTTTTATAAATAGAGATCAAACTCTTGTCATTTTATCATAACTCTCCCATCTTGGAGAGGATCATTGGCTGAAATTTGTGCCCCTTTTGGAAAATTTTCTCTATCTCTATTTTCTACTTGCTCATGTGATGGCTTGTCTTAGCTATTGGATGGATAAGTAAGGCACTGTCTTTCTTGGAGACTATTTATTTCTTTTATTGTGGATTTTATTGGTTAAAAGGACTTTATCTTGTTAATGCTTAGACTAGGTAAGCAATCTCTCTTGTTATTGATTCTTTTCTTGGTTACAAGGTTAATTTGCTAATATTTTTGGGAGTATAATGGCATACAACCCCACTAAGCCCATAATAATTGTCTTGGAATAATTTGTTGCACAAAGGAATACTAGGAGGAGTAAAAGGGTTTACACCCTCCTACAGATTTCCTTATCTAGTTTGGATTGCCTTGGGGATTAAAAGGGCTTACACCCCCAAGGATGTAGCACAAATAGCTCTTTCAGTTTTAAATACTCCATAACCAAATAGTTAAAGGAACTAATCTCTTGCATTGGATAAATAAAATCATTGCATTGGGATACGTAGAATTATGAGATATTGAAATTCTTTAAGTTGAAATATTTTTTGCACGCTTAAAGCTTGTTGAGGCCACTAGGGAATCTTGTTTCTCCAAGGATTTATTTCTTATGTAATAAATTTAATCTACAACCATTAGGGATGCAGAAAATCACTTCGTATTTTTTAAATTTTCTCATGTTCTAACCGTCAAATTTTGCTAGAAAGCTGCCAAGTTAATCTACTAGTTATTGTGTTGCTTTTGGGTGGTTTACTTGCAAGTTTTGGTGGTTGGAATTTTCTGTAGTAACACGTTTTTTATACATACATAAGGATGCATATATATATCTCTTCAATAATGACATCAAATAGCCTTTAGATGTTGCTAAAGTCTTGTGCTATCATACTTGAGTTTCTCTAGTAATTGCTAGTTAGTATCTTGCATATTTACTTGGACTTTTAGTGACTTGTTTAGCAACTTTTCCATTTATTTCATTGCTGATTTATATACTTATATAATTCTTCTTATTAGGACAAAAATCTTCACTTTCTTTTCCATTATATTGTTGGGCTTGTATCTCACATTTTCTTTTGTCTCGGGTGGGTATAATCATCTTTTGCAGGTAATGGAGCTCTTGGAAACCATTGATCATTTATAAGACTCCTTTCCAAGACATATTCCACTTAGTAACTTTACCTATAGGGGAATCAATTTCATAGTCTAACTTTCCATCTGATTCCCCCCTAGGGTCACTTGGGACTCTCCCCTTGTGTTGGATTTTTCCTTCAATAAAGTGAGAGGAGGGTTTATCTGAGGTGATAGTGGGTAAACTCTCCCAATTTTATCTCCATCTTGTGGATTGGGTTGAGATTTTCCCAACCTATAGTTTGCACAATAACATTTTGGCACCGTTTCGGGGGAGAATTTTGAATCCTCTTTCATGCCCTAGAGACACCATGACAAGCTTCTATCCCAAAGCCTTTATCCCTAGATTTCCTGATGACTCCACTTGAGGGAAGTTCCTTTTCCACCTTTTCTCTCCATGAGATAAATTTCATCTGGTGACTCCATCTTCCCAGAATCCTACAACCCAAGAACCCACCTTTCCTTGATTTCCCCCTTCCAATCCATTGATGAGACTTTATCTCATCTAGAGACTCCATTGAGGTTTCTTTTCAGTCAATGTAATGTTGGTACCATGGGATGAAACCTTGCTTATAACTTGTCATGTATTGAGGAAGGAACTTTTACAGATGGAAATGGAAAAAGTTGCTAATGAAGTTGTTGAGCAACTGATGAATCTTTTAAAAAGGTTATCTCAAAAATTGGCTAAAGAACTATCCCTTGAGGATGAAGAGATGCTTGGAGGAAATATATATGAATAAAGTTACCAAGAAGATCTCAGTGATGAAGAAATAGATGAGACATCAATGTCCATTGTCTCGCTTGACAAAGATCAAGTCTTTCATCCTTTCTTTCCTCATGCACATGAAGAAGCAATTAGTCTCAATGATGAATAATTTGAATATCTAGTTGAAGCCACCCTAGCCTCTGTTCTTCCTGCACAAAAAGACAAAGACATGGTCATTTTCAGTCACACTGATGGTCTTTTGAAAGAACCCTTGGATATGGTTGATGAGCATATAGATACTTTCATACAGACTGGGAGACGTAGATGGGATTTTGGTCGTTTCATTTTTTTATAGAGATCCCATTTACGACATTGAGGGTAGCTCTCAACCAAAAGGGGTTGAGTTTTCATCTTCATAGGACTAGTCTTCATGTGTATATGATTCATATTTTTGGAAACCTATTTATGATATGGTTATATATTTTTTCCATCAATTCGAGGATGACCTGTCACAACATTTTTAGGGTGATTTTCAGTCATCCCTTGGGATTTGTGATGCAGGTCCTTTTGGGGATGCATAATTGTTCTATGAAGACTTTCAGCCACCTTCATACTCAATTTTATATGAACACCAGGAAACACCCCCCCTATAGGAATCAAAGTCTCACTCTACAAAGTGAAAGTATTTTCATCTTGGGGATTTTTACGAGGATTCCCAGATGAAGAGGAAACAATTTTCTAGACTTGAGCCTGTTCCTTACCTCATTTATTCTTCTCAAGGAAATCATGGGGTATTATTGGGATCTCTCATATCTTCTCAGTTTTTAGGAAGAAAAAATAATGCTAATGGGGATGAATATAAGCCATCGCCTACATATGGTAGCCATATTAATAGATGGATTGATTGATCTTGTGTCTATCCTTTCAGGTAGAATTTTGAGGATGATTAGAATTGCGACTGCTCTTTTCATAAAGATTTCCTCCCTCCCACCCATCTCCATGAGTTTCATTTCATGATTGATTATATGTCTGTTTATGCTCATGATTATTATGTGCTCAACTTATCCTTGTTTTATTACATAGTTAAGGACATGGGGAGACACTTTGATGAGATGATCAATAGGTTGCGCTGGTTATACGACTTCACTTGACATCACCTGGCACTCAATATCCATGGGCCATGGGCCCCAGGTAAGTAGGTAGGTCATTTTGATTTCCTGAATTTTCATATTGATTGCTCGTGGCAGTTTAGTTGCATTTCATTTTTTACTTTCATTTTTCACATTCATTTTTCTCTACTTGCATTATCGATTTACATGTTTTTTTTTAATCATATATATGAAAAAATGAATTTTTATTTTATTTTCTAGATTAGTTTTCATTTTTGGTTTTTGATTATATAGACAAAGGATGATTGATCCATCCTACACTTAACGAGTTTTCTGTTTCAGTGTGTGTAGGAATAGGTCCACCAGGAGATGTTGCAGTTCTCATGCACTCTATGACGAGTACATGTCCCCAAGTAGGAGCCATATGTTATCCCCAATTTCTAGGGATAACTAAGGATATTATGTCTCAAGGCTCTCAGGTTGCAGACATGGAGTACCAAGAGACAACTTGACTAACAATGTCCACGTGCACAAACAAGGACCCAACTCACCACCACAGTTCTAGGTTCATCATGAGGGTATCCACCACATCAGCTAGCTTCCATAAGACATTGGATCTTTATCCATGAGGTACAAGACAAGTATTATGGTGAGTGTCATTTCAATATTTGAGGCATTTGATTTTGTTGCATTCTAAACTAGTTTTGATTAACTAGTGTTTTCTTGGAAATTATTCTCTTTTCCTTGTTTCACCTGGTGGTTGAAATTTCACCCTAGTAAGTGGGTCAACCTTAGGTATAGGTTTGATACTAGGAGGTCCTCTTGATGAGTCATCGTGCCACTCCCAACCATACTTGTCACTTTCCACACTTCATCCCCTCATGTCCTTAACTTTTGGGATTTTTGGGTGTAATCACCCATGAAGGGACTATCTCTCATTTCATGGGAAGAAGGGGTTGAAGGCCTAGAGGCTTGTAGCTAGAAAAAGATAAAATCCAATCATGAACCTTCTTGATGCTCGCCCATGGATCTCGAGGACAATGAAATGTCTCTCATAATAAATTGATGGGACCTATGAAAAATAACTAATACAAAATGCCAATCAAAGTGGAACATGTATGGGCAATGTTTTTCATGCCTAGGTAGAATCCCCACAAATTGTCTTCAACTTGGGGAAGCATGATGTGACCAGGGTAGAGTCAAGGTGGGCATTGTTTTTCATGTTCAAGTATAAGACCCACCTTGGCTTCAACTTGGAAACATATTAAAAGAACAAAATGAAATAAATGGGTTTGGAAAAAGGATGCATTGAAAACGAAGGTGAAACACACCTTCTACAAAAGCACCCATAAATGAGATACTATGTTCCCTTGTATGTCATGAACCCCATGCCCAAGAGTCTTACCCCCATCCATGTCACTTTTTCCCCATGTATTAGAGAAGGGAACACTTGGGAAACACTCCTAAACTTGAGGTACGATTCACCCAATAGGTCGCTTTGTGAACCCTCCCATACCCTAACTTGGGAAATTGAATAGGGTATTTGAGCACTTGTTTATATTGATGAGGTGGTTTTTGATGTGCATGCTTAGATGGATATTTTATTGACTTGATTTAATTGTCCTGATGCATTTCACTTGATATCCTTAGAGGGTGTATTCGTTATCTTTGCAGGACCTTGCTTGGTGGATGGATTTGGAATAACGAGCCTAGATTAGGATTCCTTGGGGCTTGAAGCCCACAAGTTGGATACCATGACCCACATAATGGATGAGGATGACAGCCTTTGGAGGCCATAGGGACACCTTGGAGGACCTCACCTATGCCCCTACTAGCCCAATGTTTTTCCTTTGGAGGAAAAAATGTCACATTTGTAGGGCTTGATGTCTTGTGGGGATAGGGTTTGGGGTGGTGGCGTTGATTTACTTGAAACTTGGAATGTTTTGATGGAAGAAGGCATGGATTGAAGGAGGAAACCATAATGCATGAGAGGGATCCCCTATAATTCCCAACGACTTCCATCTTCTACTCCAATGACTTGCAAAAGGTGTCAAAATGCCACCGTAGAAGAGGGATTATGTCACTTTAGGGTTTCTTATGTGCATTTTTAAAGTTAAATTTGAATTTTGTAATGTAAAGGGGAAAATTAAAGGTTGTTGACCCATTAATTTTTGGTTTACCCTAAAATTAAGTGGAAACACACTTTTGGTATCATTTGTATAAATAGAGATCAAACTCTTGTATTTTTATCATAACTCTCCCATCTTGGAGAGGATTCTTGGCTAAAATTTGCGCCCCTTTTGGGAAAATTTATCTATCTCTCTTTTCTACTTGATCACGTGATGGTTTGTATTGGATATTTGATGGATAAGTAAGGCAATATCTTTCTTGGATACTATTTCTTGCTTTTATTGTGGATTTTATTGGTTAAAAGGACTTTATCTTGTTAATGCTTGGACTATGTAAGAAATCTGTCTTGTTATTGATTCTTTTCTTGGTTAAAAGGCTAATTTTCTAATCATTTTGGGAATATAAGGGAATAAAAACCCACTAAGCCCATCATAATTTTCTTGGAATAATTTTTTTCACGGAGTAATACTAGGAGTAAAAGGGTTTACACCCTCCTAGGGTTTTCTTTAGCTAGTTTTGATTTCCTTGGGGGGTAAAAGGGATTACACCCCCAAGGTAGTAGCACAAACAAATATTTAATTTTTAAAGATTCCATAACCCAATAGTTAAAGGCACCAATCTCTTGCACTGGAGAAATAAAATCATTTCATTGGGATATGTATAATTATGAGATATTTAAATTGTTTAAGTTGGAATATTTTATGCACGCCAAAAGCTTGTCAAGGCCACTAGGGCATCTTGTTTCTCCAAGGATTTATTGTTGCTGTAATAAATCAAGCTACATCCATTTTGTCTATAGAGAATCACTTCATACTTTCTAAATTTTCTCATGTTCTAATCGTCAAAGTTTTCCAGAAAGATGTCAAGTTAATCTACTAGTTATTGTGCTTCTTTTGGGTGGTTTACTTGCAAGTTTTGGTGGATGAAATTTTCTGTGGTAACACTTGTTTTATAAAGACATAAGGCTGTAGAGATATCTCTTCAATACTTACATCAAACAAACTTTAAATGTTGCTAAAGTCTTGTTCTATCATACTTGAGTTTCACTAGTAATTGATAGTTAGTATCTTGCATATTTACTTGGACTTTTAGTGACTTGTTTAGCATCTTTCAATTTATTTCATTTCTGATTTATATCATTATATAACGCTGCTAATTAGGACAAAAATATTCACTTTATTTTCCATTGGATTGTTGGGCTTGTATCTTGTCGTTTCTTTTGTCTTGGGTGGGTATAATACTCTTCTGTAGGTACTCGAGCTCTTGAAACCATTGATCACTTCCGAGACTCCTTTCCAAGCCATATTTCACTTAGTAACTTGACCTATAGGAACATCACTTCCATAGTCTCACTCTCCATCTCATTCTCCCCTAGGGTCACTTGGGACTCCCCCCTTGTGTTGGATTCTTCCTTCACTAAATCAAGGGGAGGGTTCATCTGAGGTGAAAGTGGATAAAATATCCCACAGTTATTTCTATCTTGTGGATTGGGTTGGGCTTTGCCCAACCTACTGTTTGCACAATGACATGGTGAATTTTTTTTTCACTATTTCCTTAGCTTTTGTTTCAATCAACAAGAACTTATTACTTCATATCCATCTGCATCGATCTATCTATTATGGATTTCCTTTGGCCCCTTATTTACATATTTACAATAGATGCTTTAGGTTACCTGTTAGAGGCCATCCATATTTTTGGTCAAATTTATGGTATTTGTTTCCCAAATGGATTTAAAATGGTTAACAACCACTTTCCAGATGATTCTCTCCTCTCAATTAGAGTGGAAAAGGTATTTGTTGATGGGTCCCTTTCTTGTCTTGATACTTTTTAATTTGCCTCATGTGTCATATTTAGTTCTCAGAAACTAAATTTTGGTTAGTCAATTTGGATGGACCCCTAGATTGGACCTATTAAAATAATGTAATTGCAAAGTGTAATCTTATTATTATTTGATATATTATTCATTGGATCAATCCCCATTGTGGATTGATCATGTCGGCTATTGTATAAGGACCAAATCCCCTCTTGTGGATTGGTCATATTGTAATTGTAAAAGGCAAAAGAAGAAGTCAACCCCCGAATATATCAAGTGGCCCCAAAATATAATAAAGGTGGTTGTAACCACCCTGTTTGAGAATTCGGCCCTGCCAGTGAAGAGACACTTCACACATGCCAATCTTATATAAAGAAGGAGGCTAGCGCCTCACTTAGACATACAACTCACTTGCTCATTGAGAGACAAGTTTCATAATTGCATTTGGAGAAGAAGGAGAGAGAGTGGCGCATCTTTGGGAGAGGATATTCTGTATTAGCTTAAGTTATCTCTTGGAATTGTATTGGCTATCTATAATAAGGAAGTTTTGCTGGGTTTTCTTCCCCTAGAGGGTTTCCCAGGATAAATGTTGTGTCTCTTGTGATTGTATATTTCTTAGTGATCTTGTCTCATGTTGCTGTTATCTATTGAAATGCAAAGAACTATAATAATGTCTTAAACATTAACATGTTATCAGAGCCAAGCTGAAGAGAGCACCTTTCACAAGAGAAAAGTGAAAAACGTCACTGTTTTCGTACATGAAAATTAGGGCTTTTTTTTGGTGAGGTATTTCATCCTTAAAACCATATAGAAAAGTGTGCCCTCCCCCAAGGATCATTTAGGCACCTTCAATGCACCTTTTTAGTGGCTAGATCTCCCAGAAATTGAAACCCTAGTTTCATAAAGTACCAGAAAACCAGAAAACCAGAGTACCATAAGTACCATAAGTACCAGAGTACCAGAAGTACTATAAAACTAGAAGCACCATTTCATAAATCCGCAGATCAAGTTTGAGAGGGTAAAAGTTGGATTTTCAAAAATCTGACTGCACCAATTTACTCGCCTCAGCTCAACGCATCTATCCCCTCGATCCGAATTTCAAAATTCAATGTTTGAAAAATTAGGGTTTCCTCATAAAACCCTAAGTTGCAGTTAGAGTTGCAGTCTCAGAACCAGTTGCAATTGCAGTACCAGTTGCAGTTGCATCCGTACTACTAGTTGTCGTCACCCTTGATTTTTTTAAAGAGTTGTTAATGATTATCGCTGCTGCCAGATGGTGCCACCACCTGCAAATGTTATAAGAGGTATGTACTCACATATGTTTAAATGGTTAAACTTTAAAGAGTATTTGTAGGAGAAGGGATCTCTTTCCATAGATCCAACACATTCAGAGGAATGATGCAACCCAGGTGTGATTGTTCTAATATGCATCTATTTGTTATGACATTATCTTGATCAAGTGTTGCATGTTGTAGCTATGACCATCATTCTAACCTTTGATCAAAATCTGAGTCAAGGTATTAGATGGATTAAAAGTTGAGATATTAGAACTTATCCTCTAACCCAACCTTCTGTCAAGATAGCGTATTGTATTAGTACAGAAGACAGGTTGAAGAAAGCACTCGTCATCTTGAGTGAAGGAGACTCCGAAGAAAAGAAAGCACTCGTCATCTTGAGTGAAGGAGACTCCGAAGAAAAGAAAGCACTCATTCCTGAGGACAAGGCTCTAGGTTTGATTAATCAAGTTAATAAGATTCAAAGGTAGACATGACGAGTTGACGACTATAGTTGAGATACCAGTCTTTGTAAATTATTATACTTGATAGCATGAGAGCATATAGAGATAAATGCTTACCTTAATCAATTGTCTGATGCAACTAACACCTCCTCTAGGAAGAATCTCATGTGTTAGTTCCAGGTTGCCATGGAGGAATGTTTGATCACAACACT
>SNQJ01S0020236.1:82382-105575 GCA_010110895.2 Picea sitchensis
CCATATTTAAAAAAAAAAAAAATCATTCACGGGCCAACATTGGACATTTCTGGGCTACCACATGTCACCCGATGATTGGAACACGTGGCACCCACTGATACGCCCACTTGTACGCTGACATGGATGCTCTGTCACTCTGTATTAACATGTGGTGCTTACCAGATGGTGCCATGTGGCATCGCCTGAGGGTTCCATGTGGCAATTTTCTATTGGTCCACATGGACCCCTAAAAATCCCAATGGAGGGTGACACGTGGTAGCCTCTGGTGCTTCCATGTGGCATGCTGACACCATCATCCCATATGATGACATCACCTTGCCATGTTAGCTGCTGATGCCAGCGATATGGATGATGATGTGTCCCTTGTTGACTATCCCTATTTGACCGCAAATATCTTTCAAACCGTAACTCTGTTTGAGGAGTTGTTTGTGCCATTAGAAATCTTGTGACACACTCTTCACGATCATGCCATTTTATCTGAGTTTTGGGAACTATGAATTTTTTCCCTTTCTCTGTCTGCTGGAGCCATTCTGAGCATTTTGAGTTGCCTTTGTGAGTTTTGAGTTATTCTTAGCCTTCTCTAGATCCTTTTTGGATCATTACAACACACATGTTTATAGGATTTACAATAGGAAAAACCCTAAATACTGGCACCCAAAAAATGGTTACAGATCCATGCATATCATTGGATACAAATCTCGCAAATTCAGAGATTCTGTTAGAGTCGACTCCAATTCAGGTTTACCAGGCGACTATCATTCAACCTTCATTTGGTCTCTATTCGGTTGTTTCACACCCGCACTTCTAACTCTTATCGGTTTACTTTACGTCGATATCTTTGACTTTGACTTTACCTGGTCTACTTCCTCGACCTTCAAATTGTTGTCGATCTACCTCGACTTTGACTTGATGTCGATCCACCTTGACTTCAACTTGCTATTGATTTTTCGATCTACCTCGACTTCGACCATCAATCGATTCATCTCGACTAGACTTTCACTGCAAACAATATAACAACTCAATAATATTGTCCCCTCATATCTTTTAGGTGTCTGACTCTCTCATATTTGGGAGAAACCGTGCTTCCTGGAAGGTGGTTACTCATTTGGTTTGTTGGCTATGGGAGAGAAAACAAATTGGTTGGGATTTAGCTTGCCACCTCATTCGAAATTGGCGATATTAAGGTTCATGTGTGGTGGATTAGGAAGGGAATATTTTAATGGAGTGATTGTTGGGATTTGGTCTCTCTCAGTTGGAATGAGTGGTATTCTCTTTATAAATAGTATGGTTCCTTTCTTATGACCATCCCTCAATTATGAAGTTACATGGGATTATCTTGGAGGCTAAGAATATTTAAACTAAACATTGGTACGATTGCGCTATTTTGGAGACACTGGAGTTGGTGCTTTGGTCGAATTCTTTAGCATTATGAATCTCATTATTTGTATTTCATTCTTCACCAAAGGAAATTGTTATCCCTAGTCCTGAATGCTCATTGGATATCTACTAATTACAAGGATAGATGGATTCATCAGTTGCACAATGTTTGGTCATATTAATTTTCTTATAAGTTGAGAATTTTTTCATGGTTGGTGATTTATCAAGGAGTTATGTCCAAGGCTAGGCTGGCCAAGATTGGGATATTGATTGACCTCTATCTTGTTTTTTGGTGGTTTGAGACTATGAAGCACATTTTTTTGGGGTGCCAGTTTTCCAAGAAAAGTTGGAATTATTGCCACTAGATCATATAAGGTGTTGGATATAGGCAATTATTATCAATTTTTTTGTTATGTAATATTTTATTAAGGTTAATTTTGATGCATTTCATGTTTCTTAAGGCATATTTTCATATTTTTATGCATGATCATATTCATGGGAACCTTTCACATCTCACAACACATGTTTTACATATTTGGAGGCATTATTGGGAACATTAGAATTATTTATGTTGCACTTTGGGGGAAGGTTGGTGTTGATAAAGGAGATGGATAACTTGATCCACATGGGCAATATGTGATGTCCATGTTTTACTATAGATGAAAACATCATCAAAGAAAACTAGGACAAAATGACAGAGAAAAGGATGGAAGACATGATTCATGAGAATTTGGAAAGTGGAGGGGGAATTACATAGGCCAAAGGGCATGACCAAAAACTCATAGTGTCCCTCATGAGTTTGAAAGGCCGTCTATTTGAATGTCAACATCTTTCATACGTATTTGGTGGTAAGCATAATGATGATCAAGTTTAGTAAAGTAGTGAGCACCAATCAATTCATCCAATATATCATCAATGACAGGAATGGGAAACCTATCTTTGATGGTGATTTTGTTGAGAGCATGAAAGTTGGGACACATGCACCACATGCCTTATTTTTTGAGGACCATGACCACAGGATAAGAATAGGGGCTACTACTATGGCAGATGACACATGCGTCAAGTGATTATTGAATAATTTTCTCAATTTCATTCTTTTGGGGAAAGGGATGACGATACTAGTGGACATTGGGAGAAAGACTGCCCAAAACTAGAGGAATGGAATGATCATGAACACTGTGGGAAGGGCATGGGGAGTGGAAAAAATAGTGTGGTGTTTGGAAAGTATATATTGTAGATCAAGATGCACATATGGTGTATCAACTGCTTGAATGGCATTAAGTTGGGAAATAATTCCAGAATAACCTTTTTTGGGGAGATTTTCCATTCGATGGGAATTGATGATCGCAGGGGAGCCTACTGTGATGCCTTGCAACGTATACTGTTAGTTGTCCTGTTGAAACTACATAGTCAATTCATTAAAATCCATGATGATGGGATCGACAATGCGTAAGCATTCTGCACCTAACACAATGTCACAACCACCCATATCAATAGTGAGCATATGAGATTTCAGGTTGTACTAGCCAATTTGAAGACACACATTTTCACAACGCCCCCCACATTTCATGGAACCTCCATTGACAATCATTATTTGAAAATGGTTGACTGCATGGATATAGCAATGTGTTTCTTAAGCAATCCACCGATGAATGAAATTATGAGTATTACCACTGTCAATTAGTATGATGAACTTCTGGTTTTTAATGTAGCCAATTAGATTGAGGGTTTGGGGAGCAGAGAAGCTAGTGAGTGCATTCAAGGAAATAATTGGTTCAACTTCTGGTGGATCAGATGGTAGAGTGATAGGAGATGGCTCAGGCAGCTCGGTTGCATGAGAAGCCTCAATCTCATCTTCAAAAACATCCTTAGAGATGGCCATGAACACCTTCTATTCCTTACACTTGTGCCCCGAAAAATATTTTTCATCACAATTATAACAAATACCTTTGAGTTGGTGTTTAACCATTTATTCCTAGGTTAATTTTTGGATCTTAAGTGCTTTGGGATGAGGGGTAGGAGTGGAAGGGCGATAGAACAGAGGGAAAGAAGATTTGCAGTGCTGGGAAAAAACAATCTGTTGAGCTTCCTTGGCATGTTGAGTAGCTTCCAACCAAGTCTGGGGGTGATTCATGAGGACTTGGGCTTGAATTTCATCCTTGAGGCCACTGATAAAGAATTCTTGAAAAAAAATATCTAACATTCCCTCTATTATGAAATCTATTTGCTTAAATGTAGCTATAAAATATTCCACTGTACCTGAATATTTCAATTTGGTCAGATAACCCAGGGAGTGTGTATCATTGTCAAAGTGGTCATAAAGATCAACCACAAACTAGGTCCAAGATGTTGAGGAAAAGATATGAATTGATCTTACTCAAGCATTTTTAGACTTTACTTGTCTAAAGTAAAGTAGATGGGAATATCACCCTATGTTTATAGCTAACAAAAATATATATCCTAACTCACAAGTATTAATTAAAAGTTCTTAGGCTAGTCTTTTATCAACAAAAAGCTTGTTGGAAATTCACTTTTTATGCATTTTTCTAAAAACATCAATTGCTAAAATAAATGTAAGAACATAAGTAAAGACACCAAGGTCATAATCAAGATAGATGAGACATAAAGCAATCCCTTATTTCATTCCAATTCACCAAAGAGTAATTGTCTTTACAAAACTTCACAAAAACATCTTTGACCAAATTCAAACTTAGAAATCCTTGATGGAACATACAAAAGGACCTCTGACAGAAAAACAAAAATGAACTCTAAAATCTGGATCAACTTGCCATAGATTTTTTCCCACTCGACTCTGCACAATAACCTTTATCAGTCATGAAAGTTAATTCACAAACATACAAGTCTACATAAACTATCAAATATAGATCAACACCTATGACGAACAAGTGTCTGAATGATTTGATTAAGACCTAAATATTGTTGTCTACAATAAGACCATGCTATCACAAAAGAGAATTAGGCTATGATGAGTAAATGAATGAATGAAAACTGAACTATCTCAACATAAATTCAAAGATCAAACCTTAGCATGCTTTGTGCTTCTATCCTCCTCTTCTTTCTCCCCTTAGTTCATCTTTTAACAATTTAGAATTGGTTAGAGTAGTTGAACTAACTTATTAGTTAAGCTAACACAAGGCCTTAACTAACTTTAGTTAAGGAGGGGTGATGGGTGTTATATATGCACTAAAAACACACTAAAAACCCTCAATTAAATTGTCAACCCGGGGTAAGTAAACTTAGAGCTGTACAAAAATATATGCCAAAGGTAGAAGGGCTGGTAGGAGTATATTCTAACTAAGGAAGGTATCTATCTAAGGCTAATCTACTCAAGCAAAGATATCTAATGAACAAACCCTACTAAGCAATTTCAAACTATGTAACCTAAGTACTTTTGGGCCAAGGATCGATGGATAGTTCTTTAAGGAAGAAAGTAAAACCCTATGTAAAGAAAACTAATTCAACAGTAATCAATAAGCAACTATTTAAGCATAACAATAAGCAAATAACCAAAGAAAACTATTTTAACTTTCCAACCTACATTCAATGAGAAACTATCCTATGAAAGAAAGTAAATAAACAAGCAAGCAAAGACACCTAACTAACCTATTAAAGAAAATAGACAAGAAAGAAAAGACACCTAACTAACCTATTAAAGAAATGGACAAGTAAGTAAATACACCTAACTAACCTACTAAAGAAAAACACGACTATCTAACCTACTGAAGCAAATAGACAAGTAAGCAAAGGCAACTAACTACTGCAAGTAATCAAAGTAAAACTTCTCATTGAACAACTATCTAGCCTAAGAGGCAAGTGGACTAAATGCTTAATGCAAAATTATTTCTAATGCATGAAAGGAAATATGAGAGGCAATTGGACTAAATGCTCAATGCAAAACTATTTCTAATGCATAAAAATAAATATATTTTATCGAAATCAAGAAAGACTAACAACTAATTCTTAATCTATGACAAGCAAACTACTATCTAATCTATCAAAGAAAAGTCTGTCTACCCTACAACAACAAATAAGACTATTCTCTAAACTATGAAAGAAACAAACTATATCTTCTAATCTACAAAAGCAAGAAACTATCTCTAACCTATGAAAGCAAGAAACTATCTTTAACCTATGACAATTCAAATATAATGCTGGTGGTTGTGTGAAGACAAAAACAATATTAAATACCCTGCATGTTGATTTATTAACCATCAACAACATAACGAGATCATCATTATACTTCTATTCTACATAAGAAAAATTCATACTTAAACTCATTCATTAACTAAGAACTACAATTGCAATCTAATTCTAGGCAATAAATTATGCAACATGAAACTATGCTATGTCTATTCTAACAATTCAAACTACAAATAAGGAAATGACTAAAAACATAAATTTGAAACATGATATTAAAAAGGAAACTAACAACTATATTAATCAACAACTAAGTAAGCGAGATCTATATAAAACTGAAATAAGAAATCTATCATTAAAAACTAGAATTAACTCTATCCATCCATCAAATCCTTGTCAATTAAAAACCAAATTAAACGCTATTCTATGCTATTCAAAACTCTGTTTTAAACTTGATTCTAAAATATTAGATAAAAACATAATCTAGTATTTAACTACATATGGGGTTAGTCTAGGAGTCTGCAGATCCGTTCCTAACTACAAGATTAATGCATGCTAACACAATTCATCATACTAACCTACAAAAGAGAGTCAAAGCAAATTAAATTATAACAACAAACTAATTAACAAAATAGAAATGTATGTAGAAGAAATAAAGAGAACAATTAATCTATGAAATACATAAACAAACACAAAGAACAATTACCATATTGTTGGTGGCCCCCCCAATAGGTCGTGGTTATTTCTCAAACGCACACCACAAAATCAACAAAATGAATTCACCATTAAAACGCAAAACACAGTTTTATACAATTCTGGCAATTGAAAAATGAAAAAACATAGCCAAAATCGTTTTTGGATCTAACACACGACTTATTCTATTGCTTTACAATTATCTGACCACCACAGTGGTATTTATAATGTTTACAGACCAAGTGGTAGACCACAGGAGGTTCAAACCACTTCTAAAATTGGAAAATTTCATTAATGGTGCCCTAACTGTCGAAACAGAGCGAGCCAATAATCACCCACCATAACAACCCAAAACCGAGTTGTCAAGAGTTCAGTAGCTGAAGAGGATAAGCATGAACAAAACCCATGTCTCTGATTCGGCCCCCACTGGCCGCCAATACCATAACCACCAAATTGCCCTCCATTTTTGTGTAGGAAGAGGTGATGGACGGAGTGTTGGATCGAGTGCCAGAATGAGTGCTAGATCAAGTGCCAGAACTAAAAACGTAGTGCGTTTTTTCCCTGTAACACTAGAAAACATGAATTAGCTCTTGGAAATCATAAAACATGATGAATTATACTTGATACAATCATTAAACATGAATTACACGTACCTTATGCTGATAAAACCATTTTATCATAAAATTCTTCAAAAAGATCCTTTAAAAGACGAAAAACACATATGTACATGTGGAAAAAGTGCATAATAACTGCCATAAAATTAATCATATCTCGAGCCCAACAAGGGGGGAAAATTAATAATCATAATAGGGTCATAATTAAATAATAACTAATAGTTGGGACCCCCTTGTGACTCCTTTAGTGATAACAATCATCACATCATAACATAATCCATTTGTTAAGCAAACACACCCCTTGTGCCTCCCTTCAAAAAATATTTTCCTTTGACAATTTTAGCTCATAAATTTGAAAATATTTCAAACTAATACTCATATATCAAAATAAAACATGTTGTCTAAAATCCATGGAGTCCACTGTCATAAAAAAATAAATAACATAAAATTTAAAAACCATATTTTCCAGTCTGTGAAGAAACCCTTCCTTGGTTGCTGCTGTCACCTCCTAATTTCCCTAAAATTGCCTTGAGTTGGGCAGAGCCTTTAGGATTTATCTCACTGATCAGGTGGGAACAATCATCCCTCAAATGCATCTGTGAAGACACAGATTTGTCAGAGTCATCGGAGGGTGAGGAAGGGGCAACAACAACTTTTCCTTTATCAGATGCATCGTGGGATTCAGTCTTTAATATGTTGCTGGCATGGGAGGATTGCACAGGCGAGTGGTTAGGGTCACCTTGGGAAATGGGGTTCAAAGGTGGGATAACAAGCAAGGTTAAGTTTGGCTAGCCACGATGTTGGGAGAATGCCGGGTGAACAATTTCATGCCACCCATTGTTTTCTAGGACTCTAGGCTGTAAAGAGACATGAGGAGGCACAGGTATACCGGGGGCTTGAGGGGCTTGGAAGGGAGGCCTTTCAGGCCTCAGTTGGACTATTCCCTGTCCAATCCAATTAAAGAACCCATCATGGAACAATTGGACAAGCTCTTCAGAATCAACATCAAAATGTATTGAGAACCTAGGCCTCATTGGGCCTCAGTTCCAGTTACCTCTACCTCTGTTTCCTTGGCCATGGATTCCTCGACTGAAAAAACTCATCCTTCATATGTTAACAATTAGAAAATGGTCTTTTAAATAACCATTCATGACAACTCCTTAAAAATACAAAATAGATTTGGCTCATAATGTATCAGGCTCATGCAATCCAATCCATACAAATTGTTCTAATGTTAATCAATGAGCAGGGGGGTGAAAAAAATGTTTAGGCATACATGAGGGGTTTGTAATTAGTGAAAATATGATATAATGAAAGGGGAGATATATGGTCACTACTCAATGATAACAACAATCAATTGTAAGCAAACCAATAAACCTCATTGCAATCCATAAACAATTCTGCCACTTCTATCCAATCTAACACATAAATCCTCTTAGTTGTGATCAATATCGGAATAGGGGGTGAATAAAATGAATATGGGATATGTGAGGGGGTTGTAATTAATGGAAAATGAGATAATGAGAGGGGGAATTGTTTTTTCACTGTTCATGAGATTAATCAAGCAATCCATAACATCAACCAACAATTAGATGACTGAGTAATAATTCATGTGTATTTAACTAGTTCACGGTCCAATAATAAAATATCCAACACAGTGTCATCATTAAATGTAAGTATTTCACACAATTTGTAAGAGGTTATGTCCCCTTTGTTCACACATTCTGCATGTTATAATAGTCAATAACATCACTCATTCCCAATCTGTAATCATTAACATCCACCACTGCCATACATTTCTCCAATCTATATTTAAAAGTCATATTTCCGAAATAATAATGAAGTCACTATTTCTGCAATAGAGCCAATCAAGGTCTGTAATGATATTCGTTCCCATATATATATGTAAAAAATAATCAAGATAATCAAAACCTCACATGCCACAACTAAAATGATAATTGAATATACAACCAAACAACCACTGTTTAGACACAGGCTATGCAAGAGTAAATTTCCAAGGAAATGTAACCATGCCACTGTAAAACAAAACAACTCAATGTGACTTAAAAACCAAACCCAATAACCAACATGCCTATCATCAACAATGGTAAATTTGCAATCAATAACGCACTTAAAACTTAGTGGATATCACTGAGCCTGAAAACAAGTCATCCATACTACGCGCGGTGTGCAACTAAGAAAACTTCATGGTGCAACAATTCAACTAATCACACAACAACATACAACCACGATAAAACTCAATAAATCGTGTCAAGCTATTGATTTAGCCAATCGTGATTGACCAAGCTATGCACACTCAGGTTTATTTAACCAACAACAAAAGATGCAATAGATATACACATTCCAATAATTTACTTTGCAAAACACCCTATACAGAACATGACCTGCGTGAGAAACCCTAATATTCGTAACCAATGCCAGCCACGAAACATCAAAAGTGTGAATATTAGTGACTTTATATCAACTAACAAATGCCAATGTGGTAGAGAAACAACCAACCGAACAAGCCATGGTAGCTACACATAACCAGACATCCAATTGACACAGGGTAGAGGCCCTTCCATTAAAATCGCTAATTTACTTAGCATAAGGTGGGTGACTGTGACCTTAAAAAAAAAATAACAATGTAAGGTTTATGCTAATATCACAGAGGCAGTGATGAGAAGCCACACCAACATGATGGCTATATGACCCACGGGTGAGCCTGTATTCAAGGTAATAGACCACAATAACTAGAAACAACTTGAAAGGCTCGACAACTTCCCTATGCAACCCCAGCCTGGAGGGTTAAGGGTTTGCATAGTAGCCTTCATAGGAGGAACAAAACTAACTTCAGTGAGACTTATGCACAAGGGACTGTGGTGCTTGTGGACGGGAGACAGTCCCTTGACAAGGACGAAACAAGAAAACAAGGCTCTTAATTAAACCCAATAACCATGAAGACAATCATCCAACCATGATTTTAACCAAAACCCTTCAACCAACGCACAATGGTAATAAAGAACTATCACCCAGGAAGACTAACAATCCAATGAACTTAACTGATATAAGTTGAACCATCTATTTTCTATTCAAATCCAAAATTCCACATAGTTGCAGCACTCAGGACAAACACAAACCCACACAACTGACCCAAAAACATTTCATAACCAGAGTGAAGTCAAGAATGGCCAAAAGAGGCATACCTGTTAATCGAAGTCCTTAAGACGAGGGGTTGCTGAGCGGTTTCACCCTGCTAAAAATACGGAGTGTAAACACAACAACAAGATCAAACAATAGTCTGACTAGGGTAGCGACCAATGGGAAGGGTAAAGGTGATGTGCAGTAAATGCACGTCGCCTCCAACCTCATCTCATTTACTCCATAGTACATGGAAATGAGCCTTCCATTAACACCATTAATCAACCAGTGCATCAATATTATCAACACATTTAAACCATAGCATAATCCAATTCCACATAATAATTCAACCATTTGCAATCACCTTGCCAAATGTGCTACCTATGTTTACATTTCCGATATAACTCAAATAAATCGCTTGACCACTACACAATCTAAACGATCATATATAGAATCATCACCAAATAGCATGATCAACATCAACCCGAAACATAGCATAATCACCATAAAAAAAAAATCCACCACTTCCATGATCCACCAATGTTATAACATATGTACATTAGCGACCGATTCCATTAAGCAATGCATTATCATTTTGCCAAATGCGCCACCAAAATTTCCACCATATGCGTAAAAAAATGTAACTTAATAATATTTCATAGCCATTTCTTTGTTATCTAGGACTTAACCACTATCAAAAAGTATTTTCATGCATATAGTATCGTAGAGCTATGTCTCTTTTGCATTAGATGTAGTATTTTGGTTTTCCTCAAAATGCCTTTCTACAATTTTCACTAAAATTTTGTTGTACAGGTGCGAGAAGAACAAATACCATAAAGGAATGGTAGGCTGTAGTATCATGAAGAAACAACATCTCAAATTTTAACTGATATCAACAACAACCATATTCTCATCAACCATGTAAAACTTTGTAACACATAATCATAACATTGAAAATGAACAATCCAGATCTTCAAAAGTTCAAGGGGGTCCAACCTACTAGCATTATTTAGTCTTATATAATAGTAGGCTTAACAACACTTTGCGGGCAAAATTACGTTGATGTTTTCAATCGTCAACAAACTGGTGACTCCACAGGGGTGTAACAACGGTTGAATATGAACTCGGGTTAGAAGAACTACAAGGAGGGTCAAATTTTCCTTTTGGGGCATAGGCTTTGTTCCTAGTATTGATGACCATGAAATCTTCCGACTCGGCAAAATCTAGGACAACACTAGTATCTTCTCGTATTTTACCAAAGATCTTGTCTCTGTCACTCTTCCTTACCTCACATGTGGTTTCTTCATGGTGTTCCTCGCAAAAGTTACACCAACTCCGAGGCAGGATAGCCTTCGATTGGAAATTATTTTCAACCGGACCTCTAAAAGGAGGGGCATACGAGGATGAAGGTCCAGGGGTGAGTGGGTTGACAGTACCTTTCCGCTCAAAAGATATCATGCAGTTGTTCATATCTTGTACTAGCTGTAAGAGAGCAGACATATTTTTCTGTCTAACTGATTCTCCCTGGGGTAGACTAGTTCGTTCAAGATATTCCTCATACTCTGAGCAAGTGTGCAGAGAAAAAATGAGATTATCAATGGCCTTTTCTTACAACCTCTAACAGTAAGGAGAAGGAAATGCATTGTAGTAATGCATGAAGGCGGATTGGTTCTGAGGGCGAATAAGTTTGGTGATTTGATTATACAACTTGGTGAAACACAAGTTGAAGGACTTGATGGCCTCACCATATTTGTAAGTGACATTGTTGTACTCCCTTAACTTCTCAGCAGGGCTTTTGGATTGCCCATAAGTGGATCGGAACCAATAAATCAAATCCTCCCAAGTATATAAGATCTTAGGAGGAAGGTCAAAGAAATTGACTGCAACCTTTCCTTCCAAGGAATTGACAAGGAAGCGCATGCAAGTGTCATTGTCGTTAGCCCCTATGTTATGAAAAGCATTAGAAAATGCCACTAGGTGTTCATTAGTAATGACAGTGTTATTTCCTGAAAGCTTAGGCAAATTCTCTTTAAACTTTGGAAGCGAGCGAGTAGCAGGTGCTAGGTTAAGAGGAGAGGACACATGCCATGGTGTGGTCATGGCATCTTCTTCGAACTGAAAAATGCCATAATTTTTAATGAATTTGGTGGGGTTTGTAGTAGATTTTACAAGGATATGTTGGCTGTACAAGATACCAATCACTTATGACGATGGAGATTGGGAAGATGGAGCACTTCCAATGCCACTAGAGCCACCACTAGATGCCATCTTGTGGATGATGGATGAGGGAAAGAAAGACGAGTTGGACAAATCAGATAAAGTTCTTCTTAGAGCACTTTGTTGGGCAGATAACACAACGTTTCTTCTTCCTATTTCAGCAATAGGATTGATTTCAGGTGACAAGCCACTTCTTCTTCTAGAAGCACGAGAATCTAAGGACATGAAAGAAAGGCCAAAAATGAAGAAACAAAAAGGTTACTGTTGATTTCTAGGTTGCCTATGTCTAGCTTCCAATTTTTCTTGAACACTAATATCTCTTTCAATTGCTGCCCAAGAACAATTAAGATCAACACTGGTCCTAGAAGTGTCTAAAATGGTATGAAACAGGTTCAAAGCAATGTTGGTCTGGTCTTGGAGTCCGGGCTCAAGATTGGGATGTCTTGCAATAGGAACAATCATGATTAACAAAACAGTCAAAGAATCAAAAACATAAAAAGAAATATGTATCGATGAAAATCGAGTATAAAATTTAACCAGAGAGATATCGAAGATCTACCCAGTATGGTCGCCAAATAAATGTTGAGGAAAAGATATGAATTGATCTTACTCAAGCATTTTCAGACTTTACTTGGATAAATTAAAGTAGATGGGAATATCACCCTATGTTTATAGCCAACAAAAATATATATCCTAACTCACTAGTATTAATTACAAGTGCTTAGGCTAGTCTTTTATCAACAAAAAGCTTGCTGGAAATTCACTTTTTATGCATTTTTTTGAAAATATCAGCTGCTAAAATAAATGTAAGAACAGAAGTAAAGACACCAAGATCATAATCAAGATAGATGATACATAAAGAAATCCATTATTTCATTCCGATTCACCAAAGAGTCATTGTCTTTAAAAAACTTCACACAGAAATCTTGGACCAAAGTCAAACATAGAAATCCCTGATGGAACATACAAAAGGGCCTCTGACAGAAAACCTAAACTGAACTCTAAAAATTGGATCAACTTGCCACAGATTGCTTCCCACTTGACTCTGCACAATATCCTTTATCAGTCATGAAAGTTAATTCACAAACAGACAAGTCTACACAGAATATCAAAGATGGATCAACACCTCTGAAGAACAAGTGTTTGAATGATTTGATTCAACCCTGAATATTGTTGTCTACAATAAGACCATGTTATCACAAAAGAGAATTAGGCTATTATGAATAAATGAATGAATTAAAATTGAACTATCTCAACATAAACTCAAAGAGAAAACCTTAGCATGCTTTGTGCTCCTATCGTCCTTTTGTTTCTCCTCTTAGTTCAACTTTTAACAGTTTAGAATTGGTTAGAGTAGTTGAACTAACTTTCTAGTTAAGCTAACATAAGGCCTTAACTAACTATAGTTAAGGAGGGGGGGAAAAGTAATAATCATAATAGGGTCATAATTAAATAATAACTAATAGGTGGGACCCCCTTGTGACTCCTTTAGTGATAACAATCATCACATCATAACATAATCCATTTGTTAAGAAAACACACCCCTTGTGCCTCCCTTCAAAACATATTTTCCTTTGATAATTTTAGCTCATAAATTTGAAAATATTTCAAACTAATACTCATATATAAAAATAAAACATGATTTCCAAAATCCATGGAGTCCACTTTCATAAAATAATAAATAACATAAAATTTAAAAACCATATTTTCCAGTCTGTGAAGCAACCCTTCCTTGCTTGCTGCTGTGACCTCTTGATTTCCCTGAAATTGCCTTGAGCTGGGTAGAGTCTTTAGGATTTATCTCGCTAATCACATGGGAACAATCATCCCTCAAATGCATCCGTGAAGACACGGATTTGTCAGAGTCATTGGAGGGTGAGGAAGGGGCAACACCAACTTTTCCTTTATCATATACATGGTGGGATTTAGTCTTCAATCTCCTGCTGGGATGGGAGGATTTCACTGGCAAGTGGTTAGGGGCAGCTTGGGAAATGGGGTTCAAAGGTGGGGGAGAAGGCAAGGTTAATTTTGGCCAGCCACGGTGTTGGGAGATTGCTGAGTGAACAATCTCCTGCCACCCATCGTTTTCCAGGACTTCAGGCTGTAAAGAGACATGAGGAGGCACATGTATACCGGGGGCTTTAGGGGGCTTGGAAGGGAGGACTTTTAGGCCTCGGCTGGACTATTCCCTGTCCAATTCAATTAAAGAACCCAACATGGAACAATTGGCCAAGCTCTTCAAAATCAACATCAAAATGTATTGAGAACCTAGGCCTCCTTGGGCCTTGGTTCCAGTTACCTCTACCTCTGTTTCCTCAACCATGGCTTCCCTGACTGAAAAAACTCATCCTGCATATGTTAACAATTAGAAAATGGTCTTTTAAATAACCATGCATGACAACTCCTTAAAAATACGAAATAGATTTGGCTCAGAATGTATCAGGCTCATTTAATCCAATCCATACAAATGGTTCTAATGTTAATCAATGAGTAGGGGGGTGAAACAAATGTTCAAGGATACATGAGGGGTTTGTAATTAGCGAAAATAAGATATAATGGAAGGGGAGAGATATGGTCACTTATCAATGATAACAACAATCAATTGTAAGAAAACTAATAAACCTCACTGCAATCCACACAAAATTCTGCCACTTCTATCTAATCTAACACATAAAATCTCTTAGCTATGATCAATATCAGAACAAGGGGTGAATAAAATGAATATGGGATATGTGAGGGGGTTGTAATTAGTGCAAAATGAGATAATGAGAGGGGATTTTTGGTTTTTACTATTCATTAGATTAATCAAGAAATCCATAACTTCAACCAACAATCAAATGACTGAGTAATAATTCATGTGTATTTAACTAGTTCACGGTCCAATAATAAAATATCCAACATAGTGTCATCATTAAAGGTAAGTATTTAACACAATTTGTAAGAGGTTTTGTCCCCTTTGTTCGCACATTCTACATGTTATAACAGTCAACAACAACACTCATTCCCAATCTGTAATCATTAACATCCACCACTGCCATACATTTCTCCAATCTATATTTAAAAGTCATATTTCCAAAATAATAATGAAGTCACTATTTCTGCAATAGAACCAATCAAGGTCTGTAATGATATTTGTTCCCATATATGTATGTAAAAAATAATCAAGATAATAAAAACCTCACATTCCACGACTGAAATGATAATTGAATATACAACCAAACAACCAATATTTAGACACAGGCTATGCAGGAGTAAATTTCCAAGGCAATGTAATGATGCCATTGTTAAACAAAACAACTCAATGTGACTTAAAAACCAAACCCAATAACCAACACGTCGATCATCAACAATGGTCTATTTGCAATCAATAACGTGCTTAAAACTTAGTGGATATCACTGATCCTGAAAACAAGTCATCCATACTACACGCAGTGTGCAAATGAGAAAACTTCATGGTGCAACAATTCCACTAATCACACAACAACATACGACCACGATAAAACTCAATAAATTGTGACGAGACATTGATTTATCCAATCGTGATTGACCAAGCTATGCACACTCAGGTTTATTCAAACAACAATAGAAGATGCAATAGATATACCCAGTCCAATAATTTACTTTGAAAAACACCCTATACAGAACGTGAATTGTGTGAGCAACCACAATATTCGTAACCAATGCCAGCCACAAAGAATCAAAAGTGTGAATATTTGTGACTGTATATCAACTAAAAAATTCCACTGTGGTAGAGAAACAATCGACCGAGCAAGCCATGGTAGCTACGCATAACTAGGCATCCAATCGATGCAGGGTAGAGGCCCTTCCATTAAAATCATTGAGTTACTTAGCATAAGGTGGGTGACTGTGACCTTAAAAAGAAAATAACAATGTAAGGTTTATGATAATATCACAGAGGTAGTGACATGAAGACATACCAGCATGATGGCTATCTGACCCATGTGTGAGCCCGTATTCAAGGTAATAGGCCACAATAACTGGAAACAACTTGATAGGCTCGACAATTTCCCTATTGAACTCCATCCTAGAGGGTTAAGGGTTTGTATAGTAGCCTTCACAGGAGGAACAAAACTAACTTCAGTGATACTTCAAGGCCAAAGGTGTACGCACAAGGAGTTGTGGTGCTTATGGATGGGAGACAGTCCCTTCACAAGGCCGAAACAAGAAAACAAGGCTCTTAATTAAACCCAATAACCATGAAGACAATCATCCAGCCATGATTTTAACCAAAATCCTTCAACCAACGAATAGTGGTAATAAATAACTATCACCCAGGAAGACTAACAATCCAACAAACTTAACTGATATAAGCCGAACCATTTATTTTCCATTCAAATCCAAAATTCCACACAGTTGTAGCACTCAGGACAAACACAAACCCACACAAATGAGCCAAGTTTTTTTCATAACCAGACTGAAGTCAAGAATGGCCAAAAGAGACATACCTGTTAATCGAAATCCTTAAGATGAGGGGTGGATGAGCAATTTCACCCTGCTAAAAATCTAGAGCGTGAACACAACATCAAGATCAAACAATATTCTGACTAGGGTGGCGGCCAACAGGAAGGGTAAATGTGACGTGCAGTAAATTCACGTCACCTCCAACCTCATCTCCTTTACTCCACAGTACATGCCAACGAGCCTTCCATTAACACCACTAATCAACCAGTGCATCGATAATATCAACACATTTAAACAATAGAATAATCCAAGTCCACATAATAATTCAACCATTTTCAACCACCTTGCCAAATGCGCCACCTATGTTTACATTTCCGATATAACTCAAATAAAGAACTTGACCACTACACAATCTAAACGATCATGTATATAATCATCACCAATAGTGTGATCAACATCAACCCGAAACATAGCATAATCACCATAAAAAATGCAAGCCATCACTTCCATGAGCCACCAATGTTATAACATATGTATATCAACTATCGATTCCATTAATTAATGCATAACCAATGCATTATCATTTGTCAAATGTGCCACCAAAATTTCCACCATATGCATAAAAAAAATGCAACTTAACAATATTTCATAGCCATTTATTTGTTAGCTATGACTTAACCACTATCAACAAGTATTTTCATGCATATAGTATCATAGAGCTAGGTCTCTTTTGCATTAGATATAGTATTTTTCTGTTCCTCAAAATGCCTTTCTGTAATTTTCACAAAGATTTTTGTTGTACAGGTGCGAGAAGAACAAATACCATAAATGAATGGCAGGTTGTAGTATCATGAAGGAAAAACATCTCAAAGATTAATTGATATCAACGACAACCATATTCTCATCAACCATGTAAAAATTTGTAGCACATCATCATAACAATGAAAATGAACAGACCTGATCTTCAAAATTTTGAGGGGGTCCCACCTACTAGCATTATTTAGTCTTATATAATAATAGGCTTAGCAACACTTTGCGGGCAAAATTACATTGACATTTTCAATCGTCAAACAAGCCACATATCCTTGGCGTGATTTACAATTCCATTTCCACCATTGCCAATGTTTAGGGTCCAAATAGAGGATACCGTAATGAAGTTTGGCCAAGTCATTAGTGATTCCATGCAAGGAGAAGTAGTCTTCCATTTGAGTGACCCAACTATTGGGATTCGAGCCATCAAATTTGTTCACTTCAACTCGTGGAATAAACAGATCATGATGAAAAGGGATGGATTGGAATTGTTGGGAATTGGAGGAAGAGGTACCTTTGAGGTTAGAAGGTTGATCAGATGAGGAATGGATTCCATAAATGGGAAGTTTTTCCAGTACCTTGGTAGAAAATGAGTCAATTTGAGACTCAAGGTGGGATTCAAGCTAGTTGACAAGGTGGGAATTGATATCCTTCTTCAATTCCTCTTCCACGTGGTCCATTTTGGATTCAATTTGGGTAGCTATGCAATTTTCAAGGTCTGGGTTGTGAGTGTTGGCCATGATGAGGTGAAAACATAGGAATAGGTGGGAAAGAAAGGTGGGTGAAAAGGGAGGGTGGGTCCACGAAAACAAAAGGCTAAGAAATGATAGGTATCATTGTGATCAAGATGAAAAGAGGAGTCCAATGGAATAGGTCCCAGGTAGGGGTTCCATAAAGGGGGTCAGGACCACATGAAAAAAGGATAAAAATTGATAGGTATCATTGAGATCAGGATGAAAAGAGGAGCTCAATGGGATAGGTCTCAAATAAAGGTGTGGGAAGGCCCCAAACTGCAGTTATACTCCGATATGAAGAATAATGCAGTGTTGAAAGGCCCAAATTATTAATAGGGAAAAAATGTGTACTAATTTCACAACTATAATGCAGGAGGTAAAGTTGCATGACAATAGATCTTGTCTTTTCTATTTATGTTTCTGTCTTGCAAGTTAGGGTATTCAGGATTTCTACAGACAAGGGTTTTCCATGTGCTATATCTCTTTGATATACATGTGGGGTCCAAGAATAGTACTTGGCCCAATATCTCAGGGCACCAACTAAGGAGGCTAGACCATTCCCTTAGCCGTACTACTCGACCACATAGGTATTAGATTATATTCCCAAGTTATGTTCTCGGTCCTACTATGACAATCAAACGTTTGATCAGTTTATATATAGAGGGCTTCATTATATCTAGTCTGATCTATATACAGGTGTTGTCTGATGCGCTACCACTTGAAGGGTTACCAACAAGGGTTACAAGGGTGGCCAAAAATGTGCGCTTAAGTACCACTTGTAGTTCCTTCATGTATTCTTATCCACCCATGGTTTTATGCGTTGAATGGAAAATATCTATAGGTTTAAGATGCCGAAATATGCCTCTACCTTGAAAAAAATAATCCACAATTTTCTGCCAAGGAAAGTGATTTGATACCACTTGTAAGGTACCAGATCTATTATAATAGTTGAAAACATAAATATTGTAGAGAATAACAATGGAAAAACACAATAGATGAAAATAATAATACCTTTATTGATAGGAAACAATGTTCACTTTCCTCTCCGAGGGGGAAACCTCCAACAAAGTAGTGCTCTATTATAATAATTCTCAAGAAAAAACTTCTCATGACTCCTACTATTATAGTAATTCTATTTGTTATCACCATTTTGTGGATAACTAAGGAGATTATGTCTTGAGGCCCTTAGGTTGCAGATATGGAGTGTCAAAATACTACATGACCAACAATACCCTCAGCACAGATGGAAATCCCACTCACCACCACAAATGGTAACAAGTTTGCAGATGACATCCACCACACCAACTAGTTTCTGCAAGGTAGTGGGCCTTGCTCCATAAGGTACATTCAGTATTATGGTGAGAGTCATTTCAATATTTAGCCATTTGATTATGTTGTATCTTAGATTTCTCTAGATTTTATGAAATATGATTGGACATTATGCCCTTTTCCCTGCTTCACCTTGGTGGTTGACATTGTGCCCTAGTAAGTGGTATTCCTTGGGGATTGGTTTTCTACTAGGAACTCCCTTAATGAGACATCACCCCATTCACAACCATACTTACCACTTTCCATAATTATTCCCTTCCATTTCCTTATCTCTTGGGATTTTGGGGTGTATTGACCCAAGACGGGGTTGTCCCTCATTCTATGGGAAGAAGGGGATGAAGGCCCAGAGGGGTTGATGTTATGTAAACAATAAAAGCCTTGTATAAACCTTCTAGGTTCTTTTCCCAGGGATCACCCAAGAAAACAATGAAATATTTATCTTTGAGTAAAGGGGACCCACAATATAATAAAGAATGCTTGAAAGGTTAGTTGAAGGATAGGAGGTCTCATCACAAGCTGACCTACCACTTCCATGGATATCTAGTGGTATGATATTGTCATCATATCATCACCAAACTAGGGCAATGGCTCTCAGTTGCATGGATGGGAGAAAAGGGGTCTCTTCACGAGCCAACCTTCTCATTTCCACTAGGTTTTTGTGGGTGACATTTCCATAATCTGGTCACCACACTAGGGCATTGACCTTCAATCTCTCCTTATGCTATATTGAAAGAAATATATATATATATATATATATATATATATAAGGAAATTGATGGGATTGGAAAAATTGCATTGCGGACAAAGGTAGCACACACCGTTCTACAAAGGCACACATGAATGAGACACTATGACCCTTTGTATGCCATGATCCCTATTCCCATTGAGTCTTGACCCCAACCACTTCATCCACTTTACATGGATTATAGAGGGATCTCTTGGAAACTCTCCTTGACCTAGGGAAATATCTACCCAATAGGACACCTCGCCAACCCTCCCATATTCAAGCTTGACAATTCACATAGTGTCTTTGAGCAATTAATCGTTTGATATAGTGATATTTGATGCACATGCTTAGATGGATTATTTATTGATTGGATTCACTTATCATGATTTTATAACTTGATATCCTTGGAGGGTGTGCTCATTTTTCCTTGAAGGACCTAGTTGGTGGACAATTTTGGAAGAACAAGCCTAGCTTGGGCTTCCATGGGGTTGCAATCCCACAGGTTGGATTCCAAGGGTCCTCATGCCGAATCACAGAGATGAAATATTGGAGACCTATAATATGATGTGGAAGACTTATCCAAGCTCTCACATGCCAAACGATTTTCCCAGGAGGGGAAAAATGTTTTTTTTTGAGCTTGATGTCATGTTTGGGGGGTTAGGGCATGGTGGTGAGATGATATGCATTGGCACTTGGACATTTTTAGGTGTTTGAGGATTTCACCATGAAGGAAGAAATTTGGATGCTTAACAAATGGCTTTCAGAAGACTTACTACCCTCTTACATCACCAACGATGTTCTACTAGTACCAAAATGTCCCCTAAAGGGGCAACACCCATGTAAATTAGGGTTTTATTTGTGCAAAAGTGAAAATTTAAAGGAATTGTTTAATATTATTTTGTAAAAGGGAAATATTAGGGTTTTTAACCCCTAATATTGTGTTTTACCCTAAAGTATGTGGACAAACTATGTTAGCTGCATTTTGTATAAATAGAAATCATAAGATCTCATTTGAAAAACATAACTCTCCATTGTGAGAGGCTCTTGGACTAAAAGTTTATCTCTCTTTGGCTAGTTCTTTATCTTGTACTTTTTTTTATGGATATGTCTTGGTTATAGTTTATGGAGATGGTGTGCTAGCCTTGTAACGCTTTCTTCATTTCCTTTTTGGTGGTTAGTCTAGGTTTGATTGCCTTTTAATGATTGAAGGTGCTATTTATTTCATTGTATTATAATTTGTACAAGTTAAAGGTTATATTTTATTGATCCATGTAAGGATTATAAGGGAATACACCCATACTTATGTTTCCACCACTTTATTACTAAGGGAATATTGCTTAATAAGGGTTTACTAAGAGGACTATAATTGCATACACCCTCCTAGTTGAAACCCTAGCTAAGAGAAGCTTTCCTTGGGGATTAAAAGGGCTTACACCCCCAAGGAAGTATCCTATATATCTTCTTCAAAATTTCTTGAATCCATTAATCCTTTCTCAAAGTCACTAGTCATTTACTTATTGCAAGGAATAAATAAATTGTTGCCTTGGTAAACATACACATTTCAAGTTTTGAAATTATCTCTTTTGGATAATGATCTTGATGCCTTGGGGATTCTTCCTCCCTTATGGAATCCTATTTCTCCCACAAATTCTTAATGATGTATAAAAAATAACCTAAATCCATTAGGTTGGCTTTAAACTCCAACCCTAACTGTTAATATCTCACAAACTAACCCTAGACTAACCCTCTAACTTTGCTAGTTTAACCTACTAACCTAGGTGCATCTATTGGGATAGATTTTGAAACTTTTTGATGGTCAGATTTGATATTGTACTTCTTTGAATTCGACATCCATAAGGCCGATATACTGCTTCAGAAATTTACTTTTATGAAAACCATCTTTATTTAGTCTTGAAGTGCTATTTTCTATCCACATTGGTTGCTATTTTTATTGGTTGCTATTTTTATTGTTGACATTGCTAACTAATATAGACATTTTACTTGCCGATTTGGATGTAAAATATTGCTGATTTACTAACCTTTATGTTGTTGTATTTTAGGGACAACAATATTAAATTGATGAACCATTATTATACGTGGTTGGAAAATTGTCTTTTCTTGTGTCTCAGGCAGGTACAAGTGCACCGAAAACTATATCTTTACTTGGTATCCATTTACCTCTCTTCACTTACCATTTTTCAACCAATATACTCTTCCATCACTTGACCTTATGGTGGAATTATCCTTACACTTCCCTTCATCCTTATCATTCCCCATAGGGTCACTAGGATTGCCTCCCTAGAGTGACCTAATCACCTTTGAAGTGTGGGACCTACAACGAGGTGACATTGGGTGTAGGATTAACCAGTTGTAGAACTTGTGTTTATGGTTGGGTCAGGATTTTCCCAACCTACAACTTGTGATATAAAACTATCTTCTAAATATCATTCTAGAGGAAGATACTTCTAGAAGCATAGGCTTCTATTAGGTATTCTTACATTGACTTATTCCAATTTATTAAATAGGCCTTATTAACCAATGTCGACCTTTATTTCATGGAAATATATTATTCTATTTACGTGAGGGGTTAGGGAGGTTAGGTCCCTAACAATGTTTCTTTCTATAAAATGGGAATATATCTTGTAGTGGAAATATACAACTTGATTTTTCATACGCTACCATCTTTATCATAGATAATATATATATTAAACTTTATAGGGAGCCCAAGATGAAGTTTCATGTTGAATATCCAAAAGAACCCATGAATGAACATGTGTGTTATGAGGATGATATTGCAAGATACCAGATATGTAAAATATGCAGAACAAAAACGAAATGCTAGAAATAACAGAATAACAGTAAAATATCCAGCATAATCTTCACAATACACATAAATGATTCACGAAATAGCAACAGAAATAACACTTTGAATCAGATAGCAATGTTCACAGGCCTCTTCGGGGGGGCAACC